>CM041778.1:83824457-83899735 GCA_023374045.1 Limonium bicolor
GTCGAGGTTTCCAAGCAAGTGTCGAAGGAGGTGTTGAAGACGGAAAGTCGTCCTATAAAGACTTCAATACTTTTTTTCTAAGAAGTCGGAGAATTTGCCATCATGCATCTCTGAAAGTGGCCGGGGCGTTGCAACGCCCGAAGGCCATCCGGGGTGTAGGCAAATGTCCCATAAGGGCATTTAAATGTCGTCTTCTCCTGGTCCTCAGGAGCTATGGGGATTTGGAGATACCCTGAATATCCATCCAAAAAGCAGTAATAGTCTTGTCCCGCCAACCTCTCGAGCATTTGATCAATGAACGGGAGAGGGAATGTCTTTTCTGGTGGCGGTGTTCAGCTTCCGGTAGTCGATATAGACTCTTCAACCATTGGTAGTCCTCTGAGACACCAGCTCACCTTTTTTGTTGGGGACGACGGTAACGCCTCCTTTCTTGGGGACCACTTGCACGGTGCTGACCCATTTGCTGTCGGAGATGGCATAAATAATCCCCGCATCTAACAGTTTAAGAACTTCCTTTTTTACAACCTCCTTCATATTTGGATTTAACCTCCTCTAAGGTTGGACCAACGGCTTGTAGTCATCTTCCATGAATATCCGGTGGGTGCAGAAATGAGGGTTGATCCCTTTGATGTCGACTATAGTCCACCCGATAACCCGTTTATGGTTTCGAAGCACCCTCATCAGACTTTCCTCTTGCGCACCTGTCAAGGAAGATGAAATAATAACAGGTAGAACGCAAGGATGAGTTAAATAAGCATATTTAAGATGAGAGGGTAGAGGTTTCATCTCCACAGTGGGAGGCTTCTCAACCGAAGGCAACGGCTTCTGAGCAGCTCGCTCCAATGGTTCGGGTGGCGGATAGCGTGGTCTGTAGCCAGAAAATCTGCTGTTCAACTCAGCCACCGTTTCAATCATATCTGGGTGGAATTACTGTTCAAAACAAGCCTCAAACAAAGCTAACTCAAGAGCATCAGATTTAACAAGAGAGAGAGAGTGATCCTGCACAATTGAATCGATGACATCAATAGCAAAAAGTAGCCTCAGCCTGTGACTGTCTCTTCACTACTTTAGACATGTCAAATTGTAGTTTTTCATCATGAAGTTGCAGAATTATTTTGCCTTTCTCCACATCTATAAGGGCTCTAGCAGTCCTCATGAAAGGTCTGCCCAAAATTAGTGGCAATCTCTGGTCTTCTTCCATATCTATCACAATGAAATCAGTTGGGAAAACAAATGTACCAACGGTTACTACCAAGTCCTCTACCTTCCCTTTAGGGATAACCAAAGATCGATCCTCTAATTGCAATTACATGGGAGTGGGAGTGCATTTACCAATTCCAAGCTTATTAAAAGTGGAGAGAGGCATAAGATTTATACTAGCACCTAGATCACATAACCCACTACCGCAGTCAATTTCACCAACAAAGCAAGGAACAATAGGTAGACCGGGATCTCCAAGCTTTGGAGGTAGACTTCTTTGTAGAACCGCCGAAACTTCTTCGGTGAGGTGAACAGTTTCCGCTTCCTCCAGTGATCTCTTGTTGGCTATGATGTCCTTCATGAACTTAGCATAGATCGGCATCTGTTTCAAAGCATCAGAGAAAGGAATGTTAATCGTTAATTTCTTGAAAATGCATAGAAACTTCCCAAATTGCTCATCCAAATTTTTCTTTTTGAGTCTATTGGGAAAAGGAAGAGGGGGAAGATGTTTTACGAGAGTAGTAGAAGTAGAAGGTTCAAGAGACTTCTGCTCCTTGGAAATTTCCTTGGGTGGAGGCGGTGGTTCCTCAACAATCTCTTGCTCTCCTTCTTGAGATACATCTTTTTGGGACTTCATGTCCTCATGTGAGCATGACGGATCAAGGAGTTTCCCACTCCTTAGTGTTACCTCTTTTGCTTGCTCTCTTGGATTAGGCTTTATTTGACTTGGTAGGATGCCAGGCTGTCTCTGAGTAAGTTGTTCTGAGATTTGATCAACTTGAGTTTTAAGGCTCTGGTTAAATGTCATCTGGTTGACATTGCAGGCTTCCTGCTCGGTGAACTTGGTTTGGGCGGTAGTCATGAAGTTCATCGTCATATTTTGCATGTTTTGCATCATGGCTTCCATTCTAGCCAAGTTACCATCAGAAGAGGAGGAGGATGGTTGTTGTTGTTGTTTTGCTGTTGTGGTTGTTGCTGTTGTTGTGGTCTGAATCCGGCGGGCCACCTTAAGGTCTATATCCCATTTGAGAATTGTTTGCTTGGTGTGCCCTTGAGGTTTATAACCCATCGAGTTGTTGGAAATATTACTCGATACTCCTTGGGTGAATCGTTGTTCCTCCATGAGAAATTAGGATGATTTCTCCATGGGCATTGTTGTTGTTTAGTTGTAGTTGGGGCCTGCTAACAAAGTTGACATCTTCTTTCCCTCGATGTAACTTTTTCCTTCACAAAAATGGGTCTCATGGGGACCCGCACATAGAGCACACCCCTCTATGGTTGAAGTAGAATGATGAAGCTACAGATTTTGCATTCTCTTTTTGGGCTTAGAAGCTTCTCCACCATCTTTGTGAGTGAGGATATTGGGCGGAAAGATGATCGGATGGTTCGACATGAAGTAGACCGGCCGCTCTTGGAGTTCTTCCCTTATTTCTGGCCCATTGCCTCGTGTTGTAGTGATTGTCTCAAGAAGTGCCATTCCTTCTTCAGGGGACTTGGTCATGAAACTACCTCCCGCAATGAATTCACAAGCAACCGTTCGCATCGTCAAGCCCATTAAAGAAAGACAGACATACATTGATCATCCAACCCATGGTGGGAGCAATTCATCAACATCTCCTTGAACCGGTCCCATGCATCGTACAAGGTTTCTCCGGGCTCTTGGCAGAATGTTATTAATCTCTCCAATCAGTTGCCTCGTCCTACTAGTCGGGTAGTATTTGGCAAGGAACTTTTGAGCCATTTGTACCCATGTTTCGATTGATTGGGGCGGTAAGCTTCTAAACCATCTTGATGCGGAGTCGGATAAGGAATGGGGGAAAAGCTGCAACTGTTCTCTCCTTTACCTTACCGTCTTTCCCGAAGGAATTACAAAAATCAAGGAAGAGACTTAGGTGGTTTGGAGCGTCATCAGGATTTGCTCCACTGAATTTTCCTAAGTCCCGAACAGCAGTGATGTAGTGAGTCTTGAATACCCATTGTCCGGCCTCTTGAGGCGTCAACTCCGGTAGGACTATGGCCGAAGGTCTCCCTTCGGTGTCCGGCTGGTTGTAGTCTTTGAGAGCCTTTTGTTGTTGGTTTCCGTTATCTTCTATCACCAGTGGATCTTGATCATTCATGTTGAATTTTTCACAGTTCGATGGCCCTCACAATGAACGCTCGAGCTCGGGTCTCGGACTAACAAGTGGAGATCCTTGGCTCGAGTGTTTGGCATACACCGAGAAAAACAGAAGGTACCTAAACTGCACCAACACCAAATGCTCTTAAGTAGGCAGATATGTAAAAATATAGACAACAGCTAAAAACACAAATACCACAAATGAAATAAAATAGATAAAAGTACCAAAGGAACAAAAACTAAAGTACCGAACCAAGGGAAATTGAATAATCAATTTCCCCGGCAACGGTGCCATAAACTTGTTGGGCAAAATACATACATAGTAATTAAACCTAGCTAATGGGCAAGTGCACCCATTCATTGCAATAAACCAAGTGTCGTATCCACAAGGAAATTGGTTTCTAAATCCCGAGCTTCAGTAATATAGTTTAGTGCAAATAAGTAGTAAAATGGGGGTTTAGCCAGAGGCAAGCTTGGTTGTTCGTTAATTGAAATGCAACAAAAACAGTAAGGGTTTGTGTATGGAATGAGGATGGAGAGTACCCTAGGATAGTGGGAATCACCCAACTCACTCAAAGAACTTCAAAACCATAACTCATCATCTCAGTGCCTATTAGAGTTTAGCTCATGAATCCCCAAATCATGGGGAATCCAGTTCTTACCTAAATAATCAAACCCCTTAATTAAAGGAGATTCAAGTCATCAAGTAGCATTAAGCAAGCACTCCTAAAGAATAGACCCAAGCATTTACTTCCAGAATCAAGAAAGCAAAAGTTAGGGTTTACTCCCTTCTAGGTCTAGTTCCAAACTCAAGCTCAAATATTGAATGAAACCACCATAAATGCAATAAGGATTAGTTTAGTGCATTAATTGATATTGAAGGGAATAAAACAAGAGTAATTAATGAGTTAGGTTTCTAGCATTCAATGAGCAAAATGGGTTCAAACCCTCATCCTAGGATACAAATGGAACTACTCAGACATAGCTAAAGGAAAGAGCAAAGAAGAGGAAGAATCAGCCATTAGGGGAGCTTCCAAGCTTCAATGGAGGTAGAAATCTTCACTTCCTTCTTCCTCATTTCTTCTCTTCTCTTCTCCTTTTCTTTTCTCCTCTATTTTCGCCTCTCTCTCTCGTCCGTTTAGGGTTGAAGTCGTCGGTCTTTGATCATCAGATAAGAGTCCCCAGAATCAGCTTATAAAAACGCAGATCTGGACAGATTTTCCGTCCGTCCGACCCAGACTGGGTAGGACCCGTGGGTCGGACGGTCTCCGAAGAAGACAGCATGTGAGAAACTTTAAGTATGTCAGACCCATGTCCGACCCAGGCTTATGGGTCGGACGATTCCAGTAGCTTGGGTGTCTGAGGAGACCAGGTTGACCGACCCAGAGTGGGTCGGACCTGCTCCAGAGATTGGCTCTAACTTCCTCTGGGCCTAGAATCTTCATTGTGGCTCGGAATTGCTCCCTGTTTGCGGCATTGGAAAGCTTGAAGGATGAGGGATCCGTTGACGCATGTTACTAACTCAAAGGAAGCTCAAAAGTATGTTCAAAATGAGCTTTTACCTATCAAGAGATTAAACTCTATTAGTTAACTATTAATCACTAAAACACTCTATTAAGTGGTGAAACAAGTTATGCATCCAATAGAATAAAAGTAAATGAAGCTCTTAAATAGCATTATTTCACCACTTATCAGGTACATACAAAAAAATATATATACTCTGCTCCTTACTCTATGCTAAAAATCTAAGGAAATTATCATCTGAATTTTGTTTTGACTTTGAGCCTGAATTTGATTTGGAAAAAAAATGGTGGAAAAAGAACAAGGCAAGGTACTCCTCTGATCCATACAGGCATATTCTGATCCTAAACAGGCCTCGTCCACTCGGTTATTAAGTTCTTAGGGGTGTTTCATCACCCGGCTACCTAAGGTACTCGGTATCTGGGATAGTAGACCCAAAACCGCTACAAGGGTGGAGAGAAAAGTTTGAGGTAAAAGAAAAATGAACTTCAAAATTGAAGTATCTTTGCATTCTGCACCAAAATGGTAAAAACTTCTACATTATGGATCATGAGTATGTGGCATTGAAAGGTATAATGGAATAAGATTTTACTTCATGCCCCTTGTCGTTCTAAGGAAATGTGAAAGAAAATGGTGGATTGGCTCAGGGTTAAAAGCAGAATTCTCATGGTACTACTTCTCTTTCTTTTGTAAGACTTCAGGGTTATTCTCAGAAATGGAGAAATTTATCTAATAAATTTAGTGTTATTAGTACCCTTTTAAAATCTGAAAAGATTGGCAATTATCTCTTCTGTGCTCTCCTTACTTGATTATTGTCTGTTTAACTTGTTTAAACATTATGTCAGAAAGATTTGCTTGAGGACAAGCAAAAGATAAGTGTGGGGGAGTTTGATAAGTGAGAAATACATAGACATTTAAGGGTTCAATCTACCTTATATTTACTTCCAGGATAAATTACTCACTTATCGTATGTTTTTCCTAAGATTTATGTTTTGGTAAGAACTGATACATTTTATGTATCAAATGCAGTAAAAAGTCTTGGAATCACGTAGTTTACTTCACAAGCTTTCCATCGCAACAAACCACGAGTGAAACGGAGCTAAAACGACATATATAAGCCCAGTTGAAAATTGCAGAAAAATGAGGAGACAAATACAACACGTCTGTGGAAAGAAAGACGGACAGAGGCCGGACTAAGCCACAACCGTGGCCTGTCCGTGGAAATAAACCCGGACAAAAACCCGGATGCATTGCTGTCCGTGGTGTGTCCACAGATAAAAGGGCGGGCGTGATTAATGTCCGTGGTGTGTCGGCGGATAAAGGGGCGGACAAGAGGCGGACAAGGGCACGTCCAAGGAGATTTGGCCGGACAAGAAATAATGAAGTTGTGTGTTGTCCGTGGATAAATGGGTGGAAAACACTGATGATACGCCAAATATGTCCGTGGAAATAAGACCGGACAACAGATAGAGCTACAACTACGCCGACCGTCTTCTCCAATTGTCTTCGGCGCCCGCAAACATATCTATCTACTTCCTTCAGCGATATCAGGCACCTGCCTTAAATCCCTCACGCGTCTGTCTCCCCTCCAGTTCTGTCTTCATCCTCATCCTTTCCTCTATATAAACCACTGCTACTTCATCAGAAAAAAGGCGCACGTTGGTTCACAGAACTCAACTCTCTGAAACACTCACCTTCACTTCCAATTCACACTTCCTCTACAGAATTCTATTTTCCTCCATACAGCCTGTGCGAATGCAGAGAGCTCTTTCTTTTCTTTAACTGTACTTTGTTTTAATGGCTGTCGTGCTTACGACGTCTGTTTGTATAATTATGTCTGAGTAAAAACCTTAGCCTCCCGGGTTGGGAAGCAAAGCCTATTTTATTAAATCATGTTACATAGACTTTCTAATATAATCTGTTCAAGCAATATTTTGATTCTCCTCCTTAATGCACTTTAATCTTTAGGCCAATTATTAAAGTGATATTTGTAGTTTCTTGTTAAAATGCAGTGCTGAGACAAGATTCTAGACAAAAGAAGTCAAAACGGGTTAACGACTAGAAGTGAGTTTTCGCCTATAGGTTAACTAGTCTCCAATAGGAATTGTTAATAATGCGATTAATTTATTAATAACTTGAGCAAGGTTTGCGCTTGTTGTTTAAATTAATCAGGGTTTATTAGACAGGGAACAGTCAATAAACTAATTAAGATTCTTGAGTTTATTGCTAAAGTGGGAAAGTTTATAGTAATATAATTGGATAAAATAGGTGAGTAGAACAACCCAGGGTGCTTTCTTTAAAAACAAAAGAGTTTTATAACTGCTATTATTATTCTGTTTTGATTAACTGTTCTTTTTATTGTTTGTTTGCATTAAGTGTTAAACCACAATCTCCCTAAAAAGTGATAAGTTTCTGTTCAACAGTCTAATTAGAATTCTCAGTTAATTTTCACTATCAGTTAAACCACAGCAAGGTCCCCAAGAGTTCGACACCCCACAATTCCACTATTCTGCAAAACGATAGGTACACTGCCTAAGTGGTAGAAGTAGTCACATATTTCTTCCAACAACATGTCCGGACGTGTTATATTTTCGAAACTGACTTGCGTCTGGACTTGTGCCCCGGACGTAAGTCCGGACATGTTGTGTTTTCAAGTCTGGTGTTCGTCTGGACTTGTAAGTCCAGACACCTCTGTTTTATGTCTCAACATGCGTCCGAACTTGTAAGTTCGGACGTATGTCCGGACACGCCATGATTTTGCATAACTTCTTCGTTTGAACTTTGTTTTGAGTGTTGTTCACGGCGTTGGATTCCACTTTTGGAATAATATTTGACATGTGTTAGCATGTGTTTGTGCATATTTTGATTCGAAAGTCTTTGATAATCCTTTTAACTCTGGTTTGCTCGGAGAGCGTATTTCAGCTTCGGATTTCAGTTTGAAGTTCGGTGTTTTGCTAGTCTTGCTTAAGACTTCTGTTTCAGCTTATGGATTCTATTTTGATTGTGTCTAAGCCCTTGTGCTTGCGTGCTAGCGCGCTGCAACACTCTCTGTTTTGTTTCGATTAAACTTCTATTTTGGGGACCTAGTTTCTGTGCATTCTAAGCCGTGAATGGTTGGGTCGAGCTATTCCGTGGTATACCATGTAGACGTCTTTCTGAGTGTTGGGTCATTCCCATTCTGTTCTGTGGGGTTGAAGAACCCTTTGGTCTTTGGACCATTTCTGCTTTGTCGTGGTATCTATTGATCCAATGGCCTCCGGCCATATCTGCATTGTCGATGGATCTTCTGCTCCTCATGGTCCTTGACCCTTCTGTTTGTGTATGGTGCTAGTGTCCCACTTCTGATTTGTTAAGTGTTCTTCTTTCCGTCTGCTCTGACTGTGTCTGATTTCTGACAGACTACTATGTGCTTTCTGTCCTCTGAAAGTTTCTGGTTTACTAAGTGATCTATTTCTGTCTGCTTTGTATGTATTTGACTTGAGACGGTCTGATGTGTGCTTTCCACCTTTTGAGAAGTCCTTGATTTGCAAAGCTTCTGCCTTCTGATTTGTCTTCTGTTGCACCTTCTTTGACATCACTTGGCTCGTTCTTCTTTTGATCTCTGTTTGTTTAAAAGACTTTTGCTGCTTCGACCTCTGCTTCAGATTTTGTTAACCTTCTGTTCGTATTTAAGCTTTTGGCTTTGCTAAGCTTCCATTTCTGCCTTCTATCTTTAAGGCCTCTGTTTCTGATTTCGCTATGATTCCGTATATGTATAATTGCATGTTCAGTATATGTTTTGAGCATGCTCAACTGATGAAGTTTATCACCTACTGAGCTATAGTTTGGCTCACCCCTATTTCCGTCTGATTTGCAGGTTTTAGTTCGTGCTTGGAGATTCAGCTTTTACCTTTCGTTTTGGCATTTGAGTTTTGTGTTCGGCTTGTTTGGCCTTAGGGCCTAGTTGTATTTAGATTATGCTTTGTATTTCAGTTTGGCTTCTGCCTGTGAGTTGTAAAGACATGTTGTAACCGTTCATTTGTATAATATAAGAGTATTTTGTTCAGTTTTGGGATTCACTAGTGTAGTTTTTCATGTCTTAGGTAATAAGCGTGTGGCGTGTAATGGTCTCTCAACCAGGGTGGTTTTGGGGTCGCTACATTTAGTGGTATTAGAGCTAGGTTTGGTCTCGTTGGGGTTTGTCGGATGTTTGCATGTTTGCGCTTCCGTGTTTTTTCCTGCTATCTGCTATGTGCTATCTGCTGCGTGATTTTGGTTGTTATCTGGAGTCTGTAATGTGCGACGACTCTATAGTTGTCCACTATCATAGTAGTGCAGCGGAAGCGTAGTGTCTGCCTATGTGTTTGCTATATTCGAGTCTGAGTCTAAGTCTAAGGGAGTCAAGTCCTTTGGGAAAGGATGCTGAATGGGAGCTCTGGTGTGTCTGAGTGGTGAGCTTCTGATTGTGTTGTGCGGTGCGTGTTAGTTGAATGTGGTTGGGCTGCATATTCGGGTGTGAGTTAGCTTGTGAGTTTTGAGCTTTGTGTTGTGAGTTCGAGAGTGTGCTTAGTCCTTTGGATAAGGACGTATTCTGAGAGTTGATCGTTTCGTTTATGCCCTTAGGCTGAATCTTTAGAAACCATCTACTATGTTCAAATTCAGTAGCCAATGCGAGTGTTATTCCTATTTCTTTAAGCATTAGCCTTCTATAATCTTTTTCCTTGCTTATTCTGTTAGTGAGTCGGCCTGTAACTCTGAGTGCTAGCTTTTCAAGGTTAGAGCTCCTAAAGTGTGTAAGTGTTGTTCCTGTGCCTACCAGTTTAGCCTTCAGTAATCTTGTGTTTTATTCCTCTGTCAGTGGGTCAGCTAGTGAGTTCGGTGTGTCATCTCATGTGAGGTAAAAACTTCTGAGATATATTAGCGTTCTTTCTGTGTCTTTGTGTTGAGCCTTCAGTGATCATCTGCCTTGTTTCTTCTGCCAGCGAATCAGTCAGCGTATTCAGAGTGTTAGCATGGTAAGGTTCAATCTTCTGGGATGTGTGAGCTTTCCCTTCTGTGCCTTAGGGCTATGTGCTAGTAATCTTCTTCTCGTGATTCAGCCAATCCATCAACAGTGGGTTCTGTTCTGAGTGTTAGTTTGTTGTGAGTGTTTGTAGTATTCTGGCACTAGAAGTGCATTTATTCGTATTTCGGGATTCGTTGAATTTCGAGGACGAAATTCTTTTTAAGAGGGGTTTGTTGTTATGCCCCATAATTTTTTGTTTTATTTACTTTCTCTATGATTCGCAAAGGGAGTTCGTGTTATTTTGTAATCTTATATTAGAATGTCTATGACATTCTCCTAATGTTATTGTGTTGGCTTGTGGAAGGAGGGCTAAAGATGTCCTTTTTGCATTTTGTTATTAATTAAGAGAGTTAAGGACTTATTTCTCATTTTTATTATTTCCTAACTCTTCTTCTCAATTTTCTATTCACGATCAATTCCTCCTTCCACTTCTTCGACAATTATTCACGACAGTTTTCTTCTCCTTCCCAACTCCCGTTCTGCAAGTCGCCTCTCCCTTTGCTCTCTTCCTCTCACCTTCAATCCTCTCTCAATCTCCAATGTTAGATTGCTTGTGGTGGATTCCGTTCATCAGTCAATTTTTTCCCCAAGTTTAATTTGAGGATGCTGGTTCGGTTCTTCGTCGAGTTCTTTCTCCTGTTTCTGACTTCGTTATGGATTCCGGGTCTGTTCAATTCGAGGCGTTCGAGTGGAGATTCGAGGGGAGCGGTGTGTAGAGTCCGCAGAGGTTGCATTGCGTCGGATGTGAGGTAGGTGGTAGACAGATTCGGTTGTGTATGATCACCCACGGGGGTTTCCGTTTCAGTTTTGTAAATGTTGATTATTTGGTCTCTGATTTGTGGTGAATTCGTTGTGAATCTGGAAGTGAGTTTTGCTCTATTAAAACCCCATGGGATGTGTTTTCGTCTTGCGTAAATTGGTATGAAGAGCTATGGTTTATCAATGGAGAATTGTGCCTCTGGTTTTGCTTTTGTTCGTCGCTGAGATTTTGTAATTTTTGCCGTGTCCGGACGTGAGTGAGGACGCCTCTGTTTAGCCATGTTTTGAGTGATGTCCGGACGGATGTCCGGACATGCAAGTCCGAACGGAATGCGAGGATGAATTCTGGATTTCCCTTTCGACTTGTGTCCGAACTTGTAAGTTCGGACACAAGTTCGGACCTGTTTTTACAGATTTTTGGACTTTGTCCGGACCGTAGGGTCGGACAGAAGTCCGGACACCTCTTGGATTTCAAATTGGACAGGCGTTCGGACGTGTTATATTTTTTAAACTGACTTGCGCCCGACTTATGCCCCGGACGTAAGTCCGAACGTGTTGTGTTTTCAAGTCTGGTATGCATCTGGACTTGTAAGTTCGGACACATGTCCGGACACCTCTGTTTTGTGTCTCGGCATGCGTCCGAACTTGTAAGTTCAGACGTATGTCTGGACACGCCTCTGATTTTACATAACTTCTTCGTTTGAACTCTGTTTTGAGCGTCGTTTGCGGTGTTGGATTCCTCTTTTTGATTACTATCTATTTTGACATGTGTTAGCATGTGTTTGTCCATATTTTGATTCAAAAGTATTTGATAATCCTTTGAACTCTGATTTGTTCGGAGAGCGTATTTCAGCTTTTGATTTCGGTTTGACCTTCTGTGTTTTGATAGTCATGCTTAAGACTTCTGTTTCAGCTTATAGATTCTATTTTGATTGTGTCTAAGCCCTTGTGGTTGGGTGTTAGCGCTCTGTAACACTCTTTGTTCTGTTTCGATTAAACTTCTGTTTTGGGGACTTAGTTTCTGTGCATTCTGAGCCGTGAATGGCTGGGTTGAGCTATTTCGTGGTATACCATGTAGACGTATTTCTGAGTGTTGGGTCATTCCTGTTCTATTCTGTGGGGTTGACGAACCCTTTGGTCTTCGGACCATTTCTGCGTTGTCGAGGGATCTATTTATCCAATGACCTCTGGCCATTTCTACGTTGTCGATGGATCTTCTGCTCCCCAGGGTCCTTGACCCTTCTGTTTGTGTATGGTGCTAGTGTCCCACTTCTGATTTGTTAAGTGTTCTGCTTTTTGTCTGCTCTGACTGTGTCTGATTTCTGACAGACTACTATATGATTTCTGTCCTCTGAAAGTTTCTGGTTTACTAAGTGATCTGTTTCTCCTTCTTTGACATCACTTTGCTCGTTCTGCTTTTAATCTCTGTTTGTTTAAAAGACTTCTGCTGCTTTGACCTCTGCTTTAGATTTTGTAACCTTCTATTCGTTTTTAAGCTTCTAGATTAGCTACGCTTCCGTTTCTGCCTTCTATCTTTAAGGCCTCTGTTTCTTATTTCGCTATGATTCCTTATATGTGTATGTTCAGTATATGTTTTGAGCATGCTCAGCTGATGAAGTTTATCACCTACTGGCTATAGTTTGGCTCACCCCTATTTCAGTCTTATTTGCAGGTTTTAGTTTGTGCATGGAGATTCAGCTTTTACCTTTCGTTTTGGCATTTGAGTTTTGTGTTCGGCTTGTTTGGCCTTAGGGCCCAGTTGTATTTAGATTATGCTTTGTATTTCAGTTTGGCTTCCGCCTGTGAGTTGTAAAGACATGTTGTAACCGTTCATTTGAATAATATAAGAGTATTTTGTTCAGTTTTGGGATTCGCTAGTGTAGCCTTGCGTGTCTTAGGTAATAAGCGTGTGGTGTGTAACGGTCTCTCTACCAGGGTGGTTTTGGGGTCGTTACAACTGTTGTATTATCAAATTTGTCTTCCTTATGTTGTTATCACTGTCATTAATACCTGAACTATAGAACAATTTTATTTCGTTCCTTGGGATCCATTATGTGATGAAACTTATTGTCTTTTGTTGTTTTTGTGATTGTTGTATTTTTTTTTATGTTTTAGAATATATATGAGGAGGCAAAAATGTCACACTACTAAGATGCATGTGCATACTATAGGGGCGAAGAGTTTTGCACGAGTTAGAGATGAATTTGTGAGACAACTTAAATATATATTTATTTATTCATTGACATAAGACTTGCACTATTAATGTGATGAATTAAATATTATGTTAATTGATTGTTAGGAGCAAGTACATAATAGAGAACCTGGTGAAATTGAGTTCTTCGAAATGTGTCATCGGAGACCAAATTGGTCATTTTTTGACAAAAAAAATCTTCTGATCACATTGTGAGTATTTGTGTTAAGGTGAATTTTAATTAATCAATCTTAAATGTTTTATTGTTATTTATCTTTGTTTAACTCATCATTTTAAATGCAGGAAGCTGCTCGATCCTACTTGAAAGAAAAAACTGGTGCTGATTCATTATCTGAAGCCACTATTGAGATTGAAGTCGAGGCGCATTATCATCTACGAGGACCAAATGGCAGAGGTAAATCTATTACACTATACAACCCAAAACAGAGTTGAACTCTGGTTGGAAAGATCTCATTACTATTAATGTCTTTCTGTAATCTATGTCGGTGTGTTCAATGTTGGTCATATATAGAGTTGATTTCTAGATTATTCATATGTATCATTGCATCCTTTACTTAGTTTGTTGCTAATTTGTTAGCCTCCCTTCAAGTACTGATGAGGTTGAAGATGCTGATAAGTTTTGAGTTTGTACTACTACTTTTGACGGTTTAGTAGTAGTTGGTAATAATGAAATAGATTTTGTTCGACTACTGCCATTCTCGTGGCTTTTGAGAACTGCAAAGGGGGTGAGGTAGAAGTGGAAGCCATAGAGAACATACGACGTAGTTATTGTTAATCAGTACTATGAGTGCTTTGTGTATCTCTTTGCTATAAATCTTCTTCTTAATTTGTTTTTAGTGGAAGGCTGTTGTATGCAATATGTCTTAAAAAACTGACCAGAAAAAGAATTATACATGTGTTGTCCTATGGCATGAGACATGAATTCATCTTTACAATCAAGAGGAATTCTGAATGACATTTCATCTATTTTATTGTTTGTATTCTTGTGTATCCCTGTTTATCCAAGAAAAATTTATCTTCTTTTATGTCTATTGTGGCTATTTAATCAAAACTAGGCATCAACCTTAGTAGTGGGTATGTGACTCTATCTTCTTTGTATCCACTATTGTATAATGTGTTGTTTCATGAAAAAGCTGCCTTGTTAATAGATTATTATCTTGTTATTTGCATCATTATTTAAGTATTGTGTTTGTTTTTTTAGAAAGGGTAAAAGGATATGGTTATGGAATTAAACCTTCCCAATTCAACCGTGGAAAGGGTACCACCGATGGGACTAATTCTAGTGCTACTCGTGCTAATCGAGAAGATGTTTCCATGCTCCAAAACCAAGTGGCCAGCATGGAACAAATGATTGCTACTTTGCAAGCCCAAGTAGGAGCATCAGTAGCATTGAATGAAAGAGAGAGCCCTGCTGGATGAATGTAAAAGAAAAGCACTAGTAGATAGCATCTGTTTTAGTTTTAGTTTTATTAAAACTATGGTTGCAATATGTTGATGTTGTATAACAAAACAACATGAAAAACTGTCATTTTGGGTGTGAATAAGGGATTTTGAAATGCATCTCTCTGATTAGGATTTTGAAATGCGTCTCTCTAATTAGAATTTTGAAATGCATCTCTTTGATTATGGATATCACCTATATAGATGTTGTAAATGCAGTTCAGATGGTATAATGCAGTATGAATAGTTCCTCTTATTTTTATTTTTTTAAAGAAAAACAAAAAATTGACGCAATTTCCATGTATTCCTGCGCAAAAATTGCGTCAAAATATAGAAGCTTTTGACGCATTTTGTTTCGTCGAAATATACAAGTCACTTGTGTCATATTTTTTTAACGGTCAAGTACACGACGTGAGGTTGACACGTGGATTTTGTAATTTTTTACACAATCCCTGCATCGAAATTACATTTTTTGCGTCGAAATCTTAGTGCTTATTGTGGTGTACCAACGAGGTAAATACAAGAAAAAATTTAATAAAAAACACAACCAAATAAAATAGCCTATAAAAGTAGTGAAACCTTACAAGAGCAACCGAAGTAAAAAAAAACACTTCAAGAAGAAGACATAGGGTTAGAGGTAAATGTAGGGAATCATGTGGGGTCACGTGACTTCATTTTTTTTAATTCAAAAACTCATACATGTAGGTTTATATATATAGTATAAATAACCTCATGTATCGCAAAGTTGGTGATGGTGCAATAGTACCAGCAGAAGCATTAAGTGAGTTATCATCAGTTTCATTCCAACTATGACCAACTATGACCAAGTGTGCTGGAATTCTTTCTTATTTAAACTGTAGTGACTTAATATATTTTATATCCTTGATCCGCCCCATAATGAGGTTAATAAAGACAAATTGGAACAGTCGTATACTAGCTAAATAAATTACATATGAAGTTGTCTTTTGTTCTAATTATGCCAAAATGGCCAATTATTTTTCTTTTATAAAAGCTATACCCTATTTGGATATTTGGACCACTTGTTCAATATTTGGTAAAAAAAAACAAGATAGCACCACACAGAGGGGATGGTACAAGTGCATTCTTAAATCACAGTTTAAGGCTAGATTGGTCTAAAGTCAACAACCATATTATGAATTATGATTTATGCAAACTGAAATACCCCAAACCTTGATATGTTAATAAATTATATAATTATGATATTATAAGGCTAAATAAGTCCTAAAAACATTGGTGAAGAAAGAGAAACCAAAAGAAAAAGAAAAACGCGTAAAAGTAAGAAAACGTAAAAACGCATGTTATGTAACCATAGGAGGAATATAACCTCAACTACGGTCCTAAATGGATTCCTAGGACTTAGTTATATACTAAGAACATGTGGGGAAAATTCCCGAAGAAAACAGATCCATATAGTGGATTAAAAACGCAAACGAAGCCTTAAAGTGCGTTTTTCGAGAAAACCCAAAAACGCGACTTTAAGTGGTTTTATGGACTCATAAAAATTATAGCTGATCATATAACTATAATTAAACATTAATTAAGGTTTAAAAACCATTAAAATTAAAGAAACGAGAAAATCCGAAAACGGGCCAGGTTAGTGAATAGTGCCCAAACCGGGAAGTTAAGGAGCGTTTTTGCGAAAAGATGAAAACGCCCCTGCTTAAACTTTACAGTGGGGCCGGTTTTTATGTGTAACTCAGCCCCCTTTTCTACTAATAAACTAGCTAGTTTTCTATTGGTTAAAATAAGACAAAAGCATAAAGTGAAAAAGTACATATACCCCTTTTATCTTCTCTCTCCTCTCACTCTCATTTCCTCCCATCACTCACGTTTCTTTCCCTTATTTCCTGCCCATCAATTTTATCCCCTCTCTTCTTCTACCTTACGCCAGCACAAGCTTCTCTCATGGCTTCCCTCTCTTTTCTTTGTTTGCTCAAGCTTCTACCAAGCACCAAACACAAAAATAATTACATATTCTTCTTCCCCTCATCAAGGGCTATCTTTCCCTCTTTTCCAAATATCAAAAGGATGAAATTGAACTCCACGGGTATAGCCCATTTGAAGAGAAAATCATATTTGATTGAGCTAGGTTGCCTCCTCTTTCATCCAAGGTAAGAAAAATTATAAAAATCCATCTCTTCCTTTATTTCCTTTGTGACTGAAAATTGTCCAGTTTTGAACCACCATTGTTACTCCTATTCTAGCTTTGTTTTGCCTTCAAAAGAGGAGCTGGAGCCTTGCTTTGTCGATTGACCAAAACTCAATTCTAGGGTTACAAGGTAATGCCCTAAATTTTGTGCTCTAAGCACCTTCCTCTAATATACTAGATTAGTTCATGAGTCTAAGTATGATAATTAGTACTTATTGTCCCCATTTGAATATTGGCTAGAGGTTAGCAAGGGTGTATTTCTCCCTTGGCTGAAAATGACATGAGAAAGAGAAGAGGAGAAGGGAAAAGGGAACTTGGAAGATTAAGGTAAATAACTCACCTTAATGACTATCTTGATTGTTTTAGAATATTAGGTTGGGTAATTTAAATTAATGAACCAAAAATTGTGTTGAAAGTGTGTTTGGTGATTATAAGAGAAAATTGTGATGATGTTTAGTGCTTGGTGCAATGGTGAGTTATGTTTTGAATTAAGGGCCTAAGTGCCAAGCTATTTAAGTTGAAGTGTCTTGTGGAGGTTTATGTAAATGTGTTGAACCTTGTGTGCTGGTAGAATCCATTATGGATTTGGCTAGTTGAGTTTTATTTAGGTGAATGGATGATGAATTGGGAATGTTTTGGTTTAGGTGATGGAGATGATGAAATTGTGGATGTGTTAGTATAATAACAAAGTTATGGCAAAATTTTTGTAGGAATCGAGTGGTTTTAGGTGATGTCCTGAGTGATGAGTGACCTAGGGTTAACTAGGTGTTTATAGGGATTGTTTTGATTGATTAATCACCTTGAGATGTTAGTTGAAGAATTGTGAAGAGCAGTGCAACATCTGTAGCAAACAAGATGTAAAATGCCTTGAGATGGCTAGGAGGTGAACTAGTGTGTCTAGCTTTGAAAACCAGGCTTGAACTTGAGAAATGGAGTTGCAAATGACTAGGAAGGAATTGGAATGGTCAAATTGGGTGAGAATAAGAGGGAAACTGTCAAGGGAAGTTTTGGTAATGCACTAGTGTGCAAGTGCAGAATTTTAGAGTGCAAAATTGTAGAATTAAGCAAGAATTGAGTGGTAAGTTGATCAATTAATTGAGGAGGTTTTTAAGTGTTTTTAGGGTGTTAAAGCATGCTAGATTACATGTGGAAAGATTAGGAAAAGATTGGGTAAGAATTGGTGTTGAAATAGAGTCAAAAACTGTAAAATGTAACAGGATTAATGTTGGTCCGGGTTTACAAACCGGTACACAAACCCGGACCAGCATGTAAACAAGGCAGAAACTCATCGCAGGGTTTGGTCTGAGTTTGTATCCCCGGACACAAACCTGGACCAACACTAAAATACGGTAAAATGTTTATTCAAGGGATGGTCCAGGTTTATAACCCCGGACACAAAGCCAGACCACCCCAAAAATGCCCCAGAAAGTGTTTTTAAGCAATCTAATGATGGAGAATTGGATGTTAATGATATTAGATGATGATTAGGACTTGCTTGATGACATGTAAAGGTCATTAGGAGTATAAACAAGTGTGAGAATTGAATGTGTAAGTGAAAACTCAAGATCACATGAAAAGAGTTAAGATTATCGAGATAACGGGGTTAAACACGGGCGTACCAATTGTTACATACCGTATTGTTTTGATGTTAATAGATACCCTTGAAATGTTATCAGCGAATCGAGTTAAATCTTAGGAACGTAAGAGGACACGGTAGAGTAACTCCCTGGTGAAAGGTATGGTTTTCTTGTAACCTGTGTCCTGTCGAGTTATACTCGGCTTGTGAGTTTGTGTGTTTTTATGAATGTTTACGACCTTATAAGATAAAGCATGTAATGAGTTTACAGTATTTGATTTATGTGACGTTCGTTCCCGATACCATTTAACCTCGAGAGTGTGCTAACTCCGTTAGCTAATCAACCCTAGGGTCACGTAACAGATCGATATTCGGGTTTAACGTCCCAACTTAAGGGAACGTTCTAACTATGGCTATTCATGTGTTAACTGTGGATTATTGTGTGTGAATATGTTTTGCCTCCCTTATGTGTGTAACTGGACTTGATTAACTATAATGTGACATGATGTGATACGTTCTATAAGGGGACTTCTAACCAATGTATAACTTGGGGTGAGAAATTCGGGTGTCTGGTCGCGCGCGTATGTATGGGAGTTGGTATCAAGATAAGAATCAACTCTCTCCCTGTATGGTTATTTTCCTTCTTGTAATTCAATCTCCCACGAGCCTCATAAATGGCTCTCCTGCCTTGACTTATGATTGAGGTTAGGGGGATATGTGTACGGTGTGTTCGGATCTATATTATATCCGACACATCTTAAGTAAAATATACGTTCATAAGAAAAACGGTAATATGTTATGTAATGAGCTCGACATGAGAATAAAGATATTCCCTAGGCTCTAAAAATTTGGCTAACTCTTATTCAGGCCCGAGTCCTCATGTGACTCATTCTGGAGTTATGTTGTGTGTAAGTTAAGGTGTGATGTATGTTGTTATGTTCGCGTATGTTGATCGTTGAAATCAACCCCATGTTGTTATGAGAAGTAGATACGTGTAGTCCGACTAAACGGATAAGTGTTGACTAATAGGAATGAAGTTTCACTAAAGTAAAAGCCCTCAAGGGCTAAAGGATACAGTAATGTAATCTAACCAATGTTGATGTGTTAACCCTATTGATTGTATTCCATTGTTGGGATATGTGTTGATTGTGATCATGATGTGTGTTTATTGTGTTCGTGTATGTTTTTAAATAAAATGAACTGCATGCTCAGACGACAATTAGTTGTGTGTGGCCCGGTAGTAGCGGGTTGCACGACTACCATACCAGTAAAGGTGTTGAGCCCCTTTGGGGCCACCCATTACTTTTCAGGTACACGGAAGCAGCCCTTTGTTCGAGAGTAAGACGGGAAACTGCGGTGCATGGGTAGTCCCTGATTGGTTAAGTGTACTGGTTAGTAAAGTAAGACCGAGCATGTTATCGACAATAGGCTGTAAAATACTCGGTACAATATTTAAAGTAAATGTGTTTGACTCGGTTTAAAAGTGGAACGGTTTTGTAATGTTTAAGTGCTCGGTAATCTTGTCCATTCGACCGGTACATTGTGCAAGTATTAGCCTTGTTAGCCACGTAGGTGGCTAACGGCGTGTAACACCAGTAAAACGAGTTAAGTGTTGTGTAGTATTTTCCGCTGCGAACTGTTGTTAAGTATGGTGTTTGTAGTTGGGGTGTTACAAAAAGTGGTATTAGAGCGAAGTATCGCTCTGATGACTGGAATTACCGAGCTTAGGAAGTACCGAGTTAGGAATTAGAAACTTGGGTTAAGGGTTGAGTGATAGTGCTAGAGATACGCTAGATAGGTATTCCCAGTGTATACGGGATACCTACAATATCCATACCCACCCTCCACATCCCCCGTTTTATAACTCGGGAAAGAACGCCAGAGAGATGGAAAGTCCTCTCATACTCGGGAAAAACCCGATCTGGCTGTTATAAATTATTTCTGTAAGAACCAAAACCTGTCATACGGTAGACTCCAAGAATTGGGAATCCCGGAGACGGTTCTCGTTTAAACAGCATTACCTGCACTTAATAGCGGAAGATTGTAAATCCTACCCCATAGGAGAACGAAATTTCTAGCAACCTGGGTCGACATGCCTAGCAGTCGAGAGAACCCGGCCTGGTCAACAAGAAGGAAAGCACTAACTGTTCAGAGGAGCGGAAAATGAAGAAGTAACAAAACCCGAGACATATGTCTACGGGACCGCAGATGTTAGATAATACCACCAACAGTACACTAGCTGACTAAGGAACTAGTCAGAAGTGGGTAACTCCAAACCTACACGTCCAAGGAATTACAACCCATGATTGACAGAGCCTAGACGACTATGAAAATATTTACGTAACATATACCAATAGGACTACTATGTAGTGCCTAAACAAGAGTCAAGTCTCGGTAACCACGACAAATGCGGGGGAACGAGCAATAAGGAATGACATAGAACAAAGTGGATAAGGGTCTCCAAGAGCGGAGAAGCACCCTGATTAACGACTATAAAGTCAAGACCAATGAGAAGTTATGCGAAAGATTGATTATCAAACTAGAGCATCAAAGTAAGAGCCAACAAGGCTACCGAATACGATGCCGCAACTGGTATGTGTTGAACCGATAGCCAAACGGCATGACGCACTTGCCATGGCAATTGCTGCTATAATAGGGCTACTCGGAGAAACTTCTAACAATTAGGAAGTGCTTAGTAAAGTACCATGAAGGCAAATGAAACAATTATAGGATCACCAGTCCTAAGAATTTGAAGCACGAACCTTTGGAAGGGCTTAACGGCCTAACCGTTGTGGTTAAGGATATACCAGTCAGCGAGAAGCTAGACTCGGTCAAGGCGAGAAGACATTTTTATATACCATGAAGAATTTTCTTTTAAACCTAACTTTTTCTTCTAAACTCATATTAATTTGAAACCCTCTTTCACACCCAAATTTTCTCCCAAACTCATATTCATTTTAAATCTTCTTTTAAGCTCAAATTTCTCTCAAACTTCAGATTTTCTTTGAAACCAAAACCAGAAGACCTACACCGGCCGCAACGCCACAGAGTAGGTAAGTTATACCCAGTTCACTTTCAAACAACCTGACGACAATCGAATAACCCGAGGGTGTCAACCCGAAGGAGAAAACCGAATCCATACCAAATACAAAAAGAAGGTAGAACATACCTAAGAGCACAGTAGTTGAATTTCCCTTGATTAAGTTCGGGAAGCACTGAATACATGTTATCATAGGACGATATAAGAGGAGTCGACAACAGAATACTTCACATAGGCGTGTGACGGACACTACGAGTGTACGAAAATGAAATGTGGGACGACCGCACTCCAGCGGAGCTTGCGGACCGGACAGACTCATTCATGAGTTAGTCAGGTAAGTAGTAATGTATCGGTAGGGTGCCCCACATATGTATACGAGTAGAGTAAAAAACACGGGAAGTAGTCGACTCCATACCACAGTCAGCAGTGGAATTCAGACCATTGAGCGATTGAAGTGAAAGGACTCAGTTAAGTTAACGAGACTAAAGGAATTAGTGAATTCATTTCAAGAAAATGATTAAGAGTCAGGAAGTGTGAAGTGCACTGACTAATAAGTACAGAAAATTAACATGTCTCAAGAAACTCAAGGAAACATATGATAGCTGCATAAAATACCCAGCTTAAAAATGGTAAGGCACATGCCTAACATGGACACATTAATGTTCAACGAACTGGATGAAATTCCCACAACAATCACCAAGGCTACCGGGGAAATATTGTTCTCCACGGAAAAATATATTAAACCCAGCCAAGAATGAAGAGACAAAAGCGTCCCTAACCGAAAAAGGGGGACATTACAATTCTGAACAAGAAAGTTTGAAATATGTGTTAGCAGAAATATGTTACTATCTCTACCTAGGCAGTGTACCTATCGTTTTACGGAATAGTGAATTGAGTGGGGTTGTCGATCTCAGGGACCTCGTTCAATTAACTGACAATTTATTTACTAACCGATAAAACTAAACTAAGAAAAACAGGAAACGTCACTTTTTCATGTTTTACTTAATTTAATAAAAAAAAAGACTCAACAAACAGACATAAAATAATGAAATAATAAAACGGTAAAAATAAACTAAATAAAGAAATAAAGATTAAAACTCTAAAATCTAAGGAAGCACCCCGGATTGTTCTGCAAGCCTTCACTTTATTAATCTATTTATAAACTCTTCCCTAATTCTGCAATAAACTCAGGAATCTTAATTAACCTGTTGACCGGTCCTGTACAACGAATCCTAACTGGTAGAAATAACAAGCCGCAAACCATACCCAAGTCAATTCTAACCAATCGCATTATAACCAATTCCTATTGGAGACAGATTAACCTATAGGCAAACCATGCTTCTAGTCGTTAATCCGGTTTAACTTCCTATGTCTTGTTAACTAATCTCAGCACCGCATTTTGATTAGAAAACTACAAGAATTGCTTTAATAATTAGCTAGAGAATTAAAGCACATGAAGAACAGGAATTAAACTATTGCAATAATGAATTCGAGAAAAGATTACAAAATAAATGTAAAGATCTGGTTTGCTACCCCAATCCGGGGAGCTAGTCTAACTACTCAAACATGACTCTAAAAATAACAAAAACAACAAAGGAATAACACATTGACAAATTAGATAAAAAGGGAAGAAGAAACTCTGTTAAGAAGATCCCCGCTCCGCTTTCTGTCGTCACATGTCTCTGCATTAATCATCTGTCAAAAATGTGAAGTGGTAACAATGGTGGAATTGTTGTGTGGGAAAGAGGAGGCCGAAGCCTCTCTTCTGTTGTGTGCAGCGGCGTAGGCGTAGCCGTCTGACTGGGGGCGTCGATGGCCTCTGTAGGCGTGACCTAATCTTCCCTTTATACAACAGTGAGCGATAAAATATTCTTTTATCTTATCTCGATCATCATTTAAATTGATGAGTACGATAATCATTCGTACTTCTGATGCAGCCACGTGATGTGTCACTGATTTTAAATATAATGGCATGCTCTGTGAATATTGGTGTGATCAATATTGTGTCGTGAGTGACTAAATGCAGTAGCAAGGATGGTACGTGAGTTTGAGTATGATGATTGAATCATCATTATTTTCATATTAAGCAGCCGTCAAAGACTTGTAACATCTGTGCAATCTTGGTTTATACAACAGCCACCGCCTCTCTTTGACCGTTACATTTTCTCTTCCTCTATTGATGACATGGCATGAGTGTGCATTCATTTGTGCGTGATCTCAATCATAAACAAATGATTGATTCAATCAGTGGGCAGCGATGTTGATATGCTGAAACCAATCGTGCAGGTGATATATGTAAAGTCCGTGTATTGTAATTTTCCTGCATTTAACACATAAAATATATCAGCTCTCATCTAAATACAAATCTTAGAAAAACACATGATAAGTGTAAAATATGGCATGAATTATTATGAAAATAGGAAGAATTAAAGCTCTAAAAATAGTTGTATTTTACACTTATCAAACTTCCTCACACTTAGTTTTTGCTTGTCCTCAAGCAAATAGAGAATAAAACTATCTATAAGGCCGTAGTACCGAACCTCAGGATCAAACAGATGCAAAACAGAAAGCAAGCAAAGTGACAATCAAAAGAATAGTTCTGCTCCCGGTTGTAGGTTTTCGCAATCAGTGAAATAGAATGATTTCAAAAGCATGGAGAAGTTAGATTACGAAATCTGAATATAGATTATCTTGGGATCTTCCACCATTCCTTTCCTCTAACCTTTGGATGACAAGGGGTGTGAAGTAACACCTTATTCCGTGATACCTTTCAACACTACGTACTCATGATCAAAAACAAAAATTAAACTGCAATTAACTTTTCTTTCGCATGTAAAAACATTCTTCTTCAAGAAATAAATACAAAACAAGCGAATAATTGCACATTGCAGAGTTATTCCGTAACCCAGACTTTTCTCTCCATCCATGTAACGGTGTTGGGCCAACTATCCCAGATCCCGAGACCTTAGGTAGATAGGTGTTAAGGCACCCCTAGGACTTAATAACCGGATAGACGAGGCCTGCTTTTGTTGGGAAAACTTTTGATCAGCGGAGTACCTTGCCTTATCCTTTCATTCTGAACTTTCACATCATTTCCAAAATCCCAAGTTAAACTAATTCAGTTTCCACAATCAACTAATCCATCAAATTTCAGTGAAAACAGATTAATTTGAATAAAAACAAGTTAGATTAGACAAACAACTTTAAGCAAGAGAATTCTTGAGGTTGTCACCTGGCTCAACTTCAAACTTCAACAAACATTTTCACCCAAGAATTCAATATTTATAAGCACTCAGAGAAGTGATTCTCTCAAAGCAAGAAGACAATCAAAAACAAGTGTGGCATTTAAGTGTAACTGGCATATTCAGAAAGATCTTCTACTCTTCCTCACACTTAAGAGAAGCAATGTCCTCATTGTTCAAAAATAAAATCAAGAGAAGAGCTTTCAAAATATGCCAAACTCATGAAGAATTTCATTCAGGACCACAAGGATTGACATACAAATAAACTTTAAGCATAATAGTCATGATAGGCTGAACGCAAACATTCAAAATAAAGAAACTGAAACTCCCCTGATATCGTAGATTAAGGAAGGTTCCCTTCCTCACACTTAAGCTCGAACAAGGGGGTGGTGTTCCTCACACTTGTGTTCAAGCAAGTGTCCAGCCTTGGAGAACATCAAACACCATAATAAAAATTTCACCTGCACACACTCACAACTAACACAAAAACGCTTAAAGCGTTGCATTAACGCACATGCACCATTTCCACTTTTAAAGAAAAGAAAAACAAAATAAACCTAAGAAAATAAAAACAAAAACAAAATATAAATTTAACTGGGTTGCCTCCCAGTAAGCTGCCCGTCTTTATAGTCTTGAGCTAGACTCCCGCTTTATTATCCTGGATCAAAAATAAAAGTAGACAACAGTTTTGCCAGGAAAACGAAATCGACAGTAATTAAAAGTAAACTACCTGGATCAAAACAAAGCGTTACTTCGGTAAATAAAATAGGAAAGTAAATACTCCACAAAACCTGATGTTTGAGGAGATACTGCCGGTAACGTATTTCTAATTGGAGACCAGGTGATGATGGATTTTCTTCCTCAAATTGGAGAATGTAAACATCCTCTTCTTTTTGTTGAGGCTCCTGAAGGCAAGGTTGAAATTGCAGATCAATTGCTGGTGGCGCTTTCTCCTCAGATTCAAGAATATAGATATCCTCTTCCAGTTGGTGAGGTTCAATCTTGCAATCCTGCTCGTAGACAATTGTGGTAGATGCATCATTTTCTTCATTCTCTGTGAAATCATCCACTACTGGTGCTTCTACCAACTCGGAGTTAGGTTCAGGAAAAATATTCTGCTCTACAGGCAGAGGACTTTCCCACCAATAAGGTTCTCGATCCGATCGTGGTGGTGGTTGGTACCCAATCAATCTCTGAAAAGAAAGTACTGCTTCTCGCTTGCGCTGCAAAGCTTGTTCAACCATCAATCTCGTCTCCGCATCGTAACTAATCTCCATTCTCAGTTACTAGTCTACAAAAACAAAAATAAAAATACAGCGTAAAATAGAACTAATATAAGAAAAGAAACAGAAAAAAATAAAATTAACCAAATAAAACAAAAACCAACTTAACCTAGAATCACGATTTAATGAAACTAACTAACAAAAAAAAAACTAATTCAATCTCAACTAACGAAACAAAATTAAATCAAATTGCACGTAATCTAATTGCAAAAAAAAAACAAACTGAACAAAATAAACAAGGGGAAAATCCTAACAAAATCGAAAGAAAAATAAATAGAAGGAAACAATATTCAATTCCTAAAACTGTACGTATCTATACAAGCTGAAATAATTAGACAAAATAAAAAAATCAACAAAACCAAAATTGTGTAAAATAAAAATAATATGAAAGTAAAAGAAGTAAAACTAACTTGAAAAGAACATATGATATTTCAAATCGAATTCAGGGAACCAACTTGCTAAAGTAACGAAAGGATCAAATTAAAAGAAAAAGAAATAAACTAAATAAACTAAAAGGACAAATGAAAAACACAATGTAATAAAAAGAGAATTAGCTAAAACAGAAAGGTCAAATTACCAAAAATATAAACTAAACAATAAACTAAGAAAAAAAATAACCAAAAGGATAAGCTAAAAAAAAAGAAAAGTAACGACAATAAATACTAAACAATCACACCAAATTCAAAACCAGAAATAAAACATATATACACTAATTAAATAAACAAGAACGAACCAATTTGACAAAAAAAAAACTAAAGTAAAACAAAAACAGCCTAAAACGTGGCTAAAACAAAATCCTGAAGATTATAACCTAATGCGGTCAATAAATGGAAATCAAAATACGAGAACAATAAGATATAATTAAAATAAAACAAAAAAAAACGTAAAAACTTCCTAACACAAAAAAAACTGTAGCAATCAGAAATCAATTCTAATTCAGGTAATGGCAAAACTAAAAACACGTACATCAAATATAAAAGAAGACTAATAAAAGAAAATCCAAAGACAAAAGGAAAAATAAACGAAAAGAAAAATAAATCAATGTAACAAACTTGGATTAGAATAATATAAAGATAAAATAAGATAAAATTCAAATAAAATCTCAATCAGATAAATAAAAATGTCAATTAACCGTGCCAGAAGTCCCCGGCAACGGCGCCAAAAACTTGTTAGCAGAAATATGTTACTATCTCTACCTAGGCAGTGTACCTATCGTTTTGCAGAATAGTGAATTGAGTGGGGTTGTCGATCTCAGGGACCTCGTTCAATTAACTGACAATTTATTTACTAACCGATAAAACTAAACTAAGAAAAACAGGAAACGTCACTTTTTCATGTTTTACTTAATTTAATAAAAAAAAGACTCAACAAACAGACATAAAATAATGAAATAATAAAACGGTAAAAATAAACTAAATAAAGAAATAAAGATTAAAACTCTAAAATCTAAGGAAGCACCCCGGATTGTTCTGCAAGCCTTCACTTTATTAATCTATTTATAAACTCTTCCCTAATTCTGCAATAAACTCAGGAATCTTAATTAACCCGTTGACCGGTCCCTGTACAACGAATCCTAACTGGTAGAAATAACAAGCCGCAAACCATACCCAAGTCAATTCTAACCAATCGCATTATAACCAATTCCTATTGGAGACAGATTAACCTATAGGCAAACCATGCTTCTAGTCGTTAATCAGGTTTAACTTCCTATGTCTTGTTAACTAATCTCAGCACCGCATTTTGATTAGAAAACTACAAGAATTGCTTTAATAATTAGCTAGAGAATTAAAGCACATGAAGAACAAGAATTAAACTATTGCAATAATGAATTCGAGAAAAGATTACAAAATAAATGTAAAGATCTGGTTTGCTACCCCAATCCGGGGAGCTAGTCTAACTACTCAAACATGACTCTAAAAATAACAAAAACAACAAAGGAATAACACATTGACAAATTAGATAAAAAGGGAAGAAGAAACTCTGTTAAGAAGATCCCCGCTCCGCTTTCTTTCGTCACATGTCTCTGCATTAATCATCTGTCAAAAATGTGAAGTGGTAACAATGGTGGAATTGTTGTGTGTGGGAAAGAGGAGGCCGAAGCCTCTCTTCTGTTGTGTGCAGCGGCGTAGGCGTAGCCGTCTGACTGGGGGCGTCGATGGCCTCTGTAGGCGTGACCTAATCTTCCCTTTATACAACAGTGAGCGATAAAATATTCTTTTATCTTATCTCGATCATCATTTAAATTGATGAGTACGATAATCATTCGTACTTCTGATGCAGCCACGTGATGTGTCACTGATTTTAAATATAATGGCATGCTCTGTGAATATTGGTGTGATCAATATTGTGTCGTGAGTGACTAAATGCAGTAGCAAGGATGGTACGTGAGTTTGAGTATGATGATTGAATCATCATTATTTTCATATTAAGCAGCCGTCAAAGACTTGTAACATCTTGTGCAATATCTTGGTTTATACAACAGCCACCGCCTCTCTTTGACCGTTACATTTTCTCTTCCTCTATTGATGACATGGCATGAGTGTGCATTCATTTGTGCGTGATCTCAATCATAAACAAATGATTGATTCAATCAGTGGGCAGCGATGTTGATATGCTGAAACCAATCGTGCAGGTGATATATGTAAAGTCCGTGTATTGTAATTTTCCTGCATTTAACACATAAAATATATCAGCTCTCATCTAAATACAAATCTTAGAACAACACATGATAAGTGTAAAATATGGCATGAATTATTATGAAAATAGGAAGAATTAAAGCTCTAAAAATAGTTGTATTTTACACTTATCAATATGGTACCGCAAGGCGGTGTAGTTAACTGTACACACTCATAGATAAAGCCAGAGGAAATGGCGTAACTTAACAACACCTAGGAACAATCCTTGAAAGGTGTCTGAGTCAACAATTGTTGAACGAAATATCGTGATAGATACACGAGAGCTAAAACAAGTACTCGGTGCAAACACCGAAGGGGAATCCTCGTAACGAAGCGTGATGCAACAACGTCGTCATGGAGCCCAGTACGACCTCCAAACCATTTGATGTTATACGGAGAAGTAGGAACTTGTGTGAACAGCCTACTACGAGCAGTGCTCGAGGCAACGTGGCTTATAAGCCGTGAACCAAATGCAATGTGTAAATTCAAACAGTTACAAAACCTAAATAAAGCCATAAGAAGAATTGCCGGAAATGGCACCAGTGAGAGAAGAGATCGTGTTATACAAATGTATAGAGCGGAGAACGAACCACACCTTATAAGGGTGGGGAAACTTCTCATTGTTGTGAGGCTCGGGAGAGGTGCAAATGTGGACCCTCTGGAAAAGGCTTTCACCTATTGAAATACAATAACTGTATGTAGAACGGGACCCAAATACCTGGAAATTTTCCTAAGGGTATCCCATTTAACATGTAATGAGTGAAGAGAACACCTTAGTTTGTTCATGTGATACATCGAAGCTTGAGTATGTAGAGAGAATATCAAGACTAGTGTACGAGAGAAGCTTTTACAACAATGATCAAAACCGAAATGGTAGTCAGGTTTAGAAGTAAACACAGTATGTGTACAATGCGAACGGTAGAGTGAACAACGCTCAAAGAGCATAAAGACATAAAGAATAGCATATTCATTAATCAGCCAAGTAAGTGGCTAGTCATAGTATGAATGATGTAAGTACATGAGCGGAAAATAATAATAGTGGATGCCATGTAAATCAATACTGTATAAGGAATAAGAACATGATGCACAACAAGCGACCATTATATGTGAATGATATGGAAAACAAGCAGAACTATGAGCTAGACTCAGAGGAGATGCAAGGTAAATAATGGTATATAGACTAGGCAGTAAAGCCAGTAGCCTGTACCATGTGACAAAAGATCTCACGGACAAGGCATTGTTCATTCCTATTGCAATTGCATACGGAACTGGAAGTGTATCCTTAGAGGATTAGTTTGATAACAGAAGTAATAAGCCTTGGGACGATAGCACCCGATTGCTAAATAAACACCAGTGAATAAGGCGCAAGCCAGTTAAGCGAAAAGCTAGAAACAAAACTGATAAGTGGTGAAATAATGCTATTTTAAGAGCTTCATTCACCATCATTCTATTGGATGCATAACTTGTTTCACCACTTAATAGAGTGTTTTTAGTGATTAATAGTGAACTTATAGAGTTTGATCTCTTGATAGGTAAAAGCTCATTTTGAGTATACTTTTGGGTTCCCCTTGAGCTAGTAGCATGCATCAACAGATTCCCCATCTCTCAAGCTTTCCAACGCCGCAAACGGGGAGCAATTCCGAGCCATAATGAAGATTTTGGGCCCAGCGCAAGTTAGAGCAAATCTCTGGAGCAGGACCGACCCACTCTGGGTCGGTCGGATTGGTTTTTCTGGATGCCCAAGCTACTGGAATCAACCGACCCATAAGCCTGGGTCGGACATGGGTCGGTCATACTTAAAATAGGGGTGGCAATTTCAACACGACCCGTTTAACCAACACGAACCCGACACGAAGTTAGCGGGTTTGGGTTTTAAAATTTGACATGATTAAATAAACGGGTCAACCCGAACACGACTCGTTTAATAACAGTGTCGGGTTTGGGTTTAAGATATGTAACCCGCTAACCCGTTTAAGTAATTTATATTAGATAAATATATATAAATTATAGATTATTCATTTTTTATCAACTTTTAATATAAATAAGATATATAAATATTAAAATTAAAGTTAATAATATCATAGAATGACAAATCTAATGTTAATTAATCAAATATTTTCTTTTATATAACTAAACATGTTAGGTTTGAGTTAAATCTATGCGGATTTGAGTTTCAAATTTGGACATAATTAGTTAATTGGGTCAGACAGGTCAACCTGTTTGATAACCCGGTCAACCCGTTTAATAAACGGGTTGGGTTTGGGTTTCATATTTTGACACGATTAATTAAACGGGTTGGGTCGGGTCAACCCGTTTAATAAACAGGTCGGGTTTGAGTTTAGCCTAACACGACCCGTGAACCCGTTTTGCCACCCCTAACTTAAAATGACTCACGTGCCTTCTTCTTCGGAGACCGACCGACCCACGGGACCGACCCAGTCTGGGTCGGTCAGACGGAAAACTTGCCCAGATCTGCGTTTTTAAAAGCTGATTTTGGGGACTCTTATCTCATTATCCAACACACACGACTTCAACCCTAAACATACGAGAGAGAGAGGTGAAAATAGAGGAGAAAAGAAGAGGAGAAAAGAAGAGAGAAAAGGAGGAGAAAGAAGTGAAGATTTCTACCTCCCTTGAAGCTTGGGAGCTCTTCTAATGGCTAATTCTTCCTTCTCCATGCTTTTTCCTTTAGCTATGGCTGAGTAGTTCCATTTGTATCCCAGGATGAGGGTTTGAACCCATTTCGCTCATTGAATGCTAGAAATCTAACTCATTTGTTACTCTCGTTTTATTTCCTTCAATATCAATTAATGCACTAAATTGATCTCTTATTGCATTTATGGTGGTTCCATTCAATATTTGAGCTTGAGTTTGGAACTAGACCAAGAAGGGAGTAAACCCTAACTTTTGCTTTCTTGATTTTGGAAGTAAATGCTTAGGGTTGTTGATTGAGAGTGCTTGCTTAATGCTATTTGCTGACTTGAACCTCCTTTAATTAAGGAGTTTGATTATTTAGGTAAGAATTGGATCTCCCATGATTTGGGGATTCATGAGCTAAACTCTAATAGGCACTGAGATGATGAGTTACGGTTTTGAAGTTCTTTGAGTGAATTAGGTGATTCCCACTATCCTAGGGTACTCTCCCCATCCATTCCATACACAAACATTTTACTGTTTTTATTGCATTTCAATTAACAAACAACCAAGTTTGCTTCTGGCTAAACTCCCATTTTTACTGTTTATTCGCACTTAACTATTATATCGAAGCTTGGGATTTAGAATCCAATTTCCTTGTGGATACGACACTTGTTTTATTGCAACGAATTGGGTGCACTTGCCCATTTTAGCTAGGTTTGATTACTATGTTTGTAATTTTCCCAACAAAAACTGTGCGGCCTTGAGCCATAGAGACACAAAGAGCGTTGGACGTACCAACAATCACAACAAAAATGAATTCCACCACAATAAAAGCGGATGAGACTTATGAATGTTATAAGGACCGAGGCATAGAAAATGCGAGGTCATACAAATGAAAGAGTACTTGTATAGAACCAAATAATTGAGCATGATTCAATAGAATGATTTGGAGTCAGTGACTATAGAAGCACTGAATACCAAACACTGGTATAGAATACACCTCAAGTGTGAGATCAACAGAGAAGGCACTACATACTAAGTAGTAGCTAGACCCCAACCGACAATGAGTCAGTAGAACAAAGTAGTGAGCATGAAACACGTAACAGTATACACAATAGAATTCACGCACGGTAGGAAATACCACGCGTCGGTTGAGAAACCTTCATTCCCAAGATAATAGGGATAAAAGGAAGATGTGCAGTACATTGAGAATAATGAGAAGGGCGAACTAAGCTCTGAGTTATCAAGGTCGCGCAACAGAAGCTAGTGGGCCAATAATTCTAAGGTCTGACATACCGAGTAAATACGAGTAAATAGTTAATTATCAATGCCTTGAAGCCTCTCAGGCTAGAACCAAAACCGGTTAGGAGTTAAACAAACTCCAATGAGATTTCTAGGTTTGGGGACTAAACCGTCAATATGGGTAAGGTCCTCTGACAAGAACGCATTGTATAGTGGACCTCACGGAAGCTAAAACGCCTTATAACGCCTGAAATTAGTGAACCAATATTTAGTAATAACATATGGTCGATTACGCGGGCGTAATCCCTTTAAGGGGGTAGAGCACAAAATCGCTTAGTGTATGTTTACGTACAAGTGTACGTGAACTGTGGTATGCATAACACAAAATAATTTGTTCTGATGATTGATGCGTATGTTACATGAACATAAGTATTCATTCACGGTCTAATTGTGGTCATTGCGCACAGAAGATGCGAATACTATTGTTATAAACGTACCTACCTTGTTAACCTTGGTGTGAGAGTACAAGAGTAAAGGAGTAGAAAACTCATGGGGGAACTAAAACCCCGATAGTATATGTTTGTTTGAGACCAAATGTAGTATTGCAATGTATAAATCGGTATGAGACCGGTGAAAATGAAGAACCTGGTGAGAATCTAATTTCCTAGGTAATTTGATTAGTGGCGAATTGAAAATAATTAATGAACAGAGTTCCATCCCTTGGAGATGTATTGCTTTGTGATCATGACTAGAATGTTTAAAAAATAGAAAACGGTAAATGTTTGAATTAGTTGCTGGTTGAAATTGAAGTGAGGGGTGGAACTTAATTTGCATGCGATCAAGGGAAACTAAACACAAAATTGGAGTGGAAGGATAGTTCAACACTGATACTGATCACATCAGGGTTGGATGACTCTTGAAGCTCCCTATAAGTGGTCACAAATAATCATGTTAAGAATAGATACAGTTAGCATAAATTGGACTTGGAGTTGTATTGCGGTTTCAAAAAAGATTTTCTTCTACTTGGCCTCGCAAAAAGCATTTTCTATTATTTGGTCTCGCTCATGAGCCGAGGACGTATGAACCTCTTGTCTTCGGACCGGTGACATGAGGAGAACATAGTTGTTTTGTATTACTCGCTCACGAGCTGAGGAGAATACAACAAAATGCATGTGATTGTTTTGATCTTCCAAGGACCGGGCACCAGGAAGCATAAGTGTCCATCGCGACCAGTACCTGCGAGATCACAGTGTGTATTACTCGATATGGGACTTGAAGACTGAGTTGTCTTGTAGTCTTAGGACCGAGCTCATGGAGAGAGTACAAAAGAGTATTTGTGGTTGCTATACATGCAGTGACATGTTGTGTGTATGTGTGTTGTACATTATCCAGACCTTGAGTCTGAAGGTTGTTACGTTATCCAGACCTTAGAGTTTGAGAGTTGTATTAGGTGTATTTTGATATGTAATATTTGTACTTGAAATGTGAGATTTATGTTGTGAAAGCAATCCCTGTATTCTAATTAAGAGATGCATGAGAATTGTGGAACTTTGAGGACAAAGTTCTTTTAAGGGGGTAGATTGAAATACTCCAAACCTTGATGTGTTAATAAATTATATAATTATGATATTCTAAGGCTAATTAAGTTCTAAAGAACATTGGTGAAGAAAGAGAAACCAAAAGAAAAAGGAAAACGCGTAAAAGTCATAAAACGTAAAAACGCATGTTATGTAACCATAGGAGGTATATAACCTCAACTAGGGTCCTAAATGGATTCCTAGGACTTAGTTACATACTAAGAACAAGTGGGAAAAATTCCCGAAGAAAACAGATCCATATAGTGGATTAAAAACTCAAATGAAGCCTTAAAGCGCGTTTTTCGAGAAAACCTGAAAACGCAACTTTAAGTGGTTTTATGGACTCGTAAAAATTATATATGATCATATAACTATAATTAAACATTAATGAAGGTTTAAGAACCATTAAAATTAAATAAACGAGAAAAATCCGAAAAACAGGCCCGACCATTGTATTAAGAGTATACCAGTCAGCGAGAAGCTAGACTTGGTCAAGACCATAAACATGGCTATGCCATGAAGAACTTCTTTTAACACCGAACTATTGTTTCAAAACCCAAATTCTTCTTTCAAAAACCACAACTTTTCTTTTAAACCTTGGATTTTTAAACAAAACCAACAGAATTACGGTGAGTATCATAGATTGATACAAGAGGAGTTGACAATTGAATACTTCATCTAGGCGTGTGATGAACACTACGAGTGTACCCAATTACGGGATGTGGGACAACCGCACTCCGAAGGAGCTTGCGGGCCTGACATTAGTTAGGTAAGTGGTAACGTATCAACATGGTACCCCACGTATGTATACATGTAGTGTACGACACACGGGAAGTAGTCAACTCCGTTCTACGGACCATGAGTGAGTTCAAATCAGAACAGCTGGACACCTCAGACGATTAAGTATAAAGGAACTCAGAGAATCCATCTAAAGATGAGGAATAAGAACTAGGGAGTGCAAAGAGCACATGCTAGTGAGTATAGACATCGGATATGCCTCAGGACATCAAATAAATACATGATAGCTGGAAAGTATACCCAGCCTAAACACAGTAAGGCAATCGCCTAACGTGAACACCACAATGCTCAACAAATGGGACAGGGTCCCCAAGAGCAATCACAAGATTATCACAAAGTATAATCCATCATTGAGGAGGATATTAAACCTAGTCTTAAGCACTAGGAGCAAGTGTAAACAGTCTACCCAAGAACGGGAGACGTTATAACCCTAAAAGGGACAACTCAAATACAATACCACAAGGCGGTATAGTAGACACATCATATCGTAAACATTAGCCGGATGTAACGGCGTGATCTAACGACACCCAGGAGCAGCCCTTGAAGGGCGTCTGAGATAACAACAGTTGAATTAGCGTCTTGATGAGAGCATGAACTAGAACGAACATCCGGTTAGGACACCGAAGGGATTTCGCATGACGGGAAATACCCTATACTACAAGAAGGCACTGATTAGCACCAGATTGCCTAAAGGGCCTCCTATGAACGGAAGCGTGATGTCACGACTTACCACGGAGCCCAGCAATATCTCCATCCTGTGATGGTATACAAGGAGTGGAAACAGGATAAGCAGCTTGCAAGAGCATAGCTCGCAGCAATACGGCTTAAAAGCCATCAACAAACTATATTATGTAAACCTTAATGGTTGCGTAACCCACACCATTTGATAACAAGACTTGCAAGAAATATTATCTCGTATGACAAGAAATCAACAACTGGACCACCAGTTCAAACCCAACATCCTGAGTGGCTTGGAGTAATGGTCAAATCAGTGTCACTGTCGCTAGAACATCAGTCTAGTATACAATTGACGAGCTCTTAACTACCCTTCATGCCTTCTGTAAGCACAGAGGCATAGGAATCGTATTAGTGCCAACATCGCTCTAGTCCACACATGGACACCATGAGAGACTCGAGGGAAGGTATCCCTCGTTAACCAAAGACCACCAATGTGGTGAAGATGTGAACCCTTAGGAAAGGCTTCCATCCACTATAACAACAAAACTTGTGCATAAATATTGCCAAGAGACAACGAATAAGGAAATGGGATTTCCAAACCACTACGCCTACAAGAGGTTGTGAACTGTAGAAGCACATCCCTTTAGGGAATCGAAACTCGAAGGAGTAAGTATACTCCTTATGCACCCAATCATGTGGTGAACCATGGTACAAATACTAACATGGTAAACCACATCATGAGACCTACGAGTGGAGACAACCCTCAACAAGAACCTTCACTTGTTAGTGATAGAATACCCTCCAATTGGAGAACAGGACCAGAAAACCCTTAAAGTTCTTGGGATGTCCCGGTAATGTACATGCAAAAGTAAAACTGCATAGCTAGAGCCTATAACCAATGCTCGGCACTATGGAAATAGTAATTGGCAAAACAATCAATGTGAATACACATTGCACAACAGGAATTACCGACGCTCAAGAGAGCTTGTAACCCGACAAATTACTTCACCCAGTGTCAACCAAGATACTTGGGAAATTGTATCATGAATGGGATAATGTGAGGTGAGCTAACCTACACACGAAATACATAGTGCAAGAAATCACCTCCGCATTTGGTGGATAATAATATTGCGGTATGCTACGCCAACCGTCATACACACGAATATATGAAACCCTCGGTGTATATACACCATAAGGGAATGGTGCCAACGACAATGGCAATGAGTAAAGAGAAACTACCACAGTACGGAATCAGTATGAACGATGTTGTATAATGAGTAAGAATGTGGTGCGCAACAAGCGACCGCTATGAGAAGGTAGATAGTCAATGACACGGAGTATAAGTATAAGAAGGCGGACAGAAATATACATTCCTATCGCATAAAAGAATTACTGTCAAGCGTTTACGCCTCTGCACTCTGTATGACTGAGTGTTTTGGTATTGCACTTGTACAAGTAATGATCTAGTGGGATAGCTAGGAATATGGACAACGTAAATCGTAGTAAACTTTTCTTTCACCACAACAGGCATAAGCCAGTCAAGCAGCTTAGCAACAAACCGTGCGGCCTAAGGCCAAAGAAGCACGAAGAGTGTAAGCACACTAACAATCACAAGATGTGAATTCCACTGGAATAAAAGGGTGAAAGAAGAATTAAGAAAGTCACTAGGACCGACGCATGGAAAATGCAAGGTCATACAAGTAAAGAACACTTGTATTGAACCAGAAAAACTGGTAGAATTCAGAAGCTAGTGACAATAGAGGAAGCACTACAACTAGGTAGTGACTTAACCTCGCCCGACAACAAGTCGGAGGAACTTAGTGAATAATCGTGGGAGTACGAATAGTATGTATAATAGATTACTAGAGAGCTGGTTACAATCTAAAACTCATTGAGTTCAAACAGCGGTAAAAGAATACCACACTGTTAATAAACCTTATTTCCACAATAGAGGGATAAAAAGGCGATGAGTAGCACATCTAGTATAACCAAAGAGCCAATTAAGCACTAAGGTTATCAGGGCCGCGCAACAGAAGCTAGTGGGCCCTAGCTAAGAGGTTAATATACCCAATAAGTATGAAAGAATGGCTATTGATGCCTTGAAGCCTAATAGGCTAGAACCGAATTGGTTATGAGTTAAATAAACTCAATAGGAATTCTTGGTGCAAAGACTAAACCATTGACATGGTTAAGACCCTTTGACCAGAGCACATTGTATAGTATATCGTAGTGAAGCTAAACACTTCAGATTGCCCAAACCAAGTAAACCAATGTTTAATAGTAACATATGGTAGATTACGTGGGCGTAATCCCTTTTAAGGGGGGTAGAGCGAAAACCGCTTAATGTAAGTTTCATGAATAAAACACAGAAACTATAATGTGCACATCACAAATGAGAATCGAATTGATGATTAGTACTTATGTCAGATAAACATACGTATTCATTCATATTATAATTGTGGTAATTAGGCACAAGAGATGCGAATACCATTGGATGAATATAACCATCTTGTAACCCCAGTGTAAAAGTATTAATAAAGAGGAGTATACTAACTCTTGGGGAAACGATAATCCCTGTAGTGTGTGCCTATCTGAAGTTAGACATGGCATTATGATGCTTGAGTCGGTATAAAACCGATGTATAACCTAGAGGAAATCGAGTTCCCTAGGTGATTGTCTTGAAACAATTGAGAATGAGTAGTGGACGGAGCTCCACAAGTATTGTATTCTTAAAGAAGTAGTACGGATTAACTATGAGTAGTAGAGGAATGTAACCCACGAGTGGGTATTCGTAAGTATGTTATTGGAAGTAAATTGAGGACAGCTGAATTTCATAAGTAATGTATTCCCTAGTCAGAATAGTAGATAATAGAGGGTAATGGAAGAAAGTAGAGAAGATTGATGAAATGAGCATTTAGGCATCGAATTCCGAGGAAAGTAATTGGGAAGTAGATTGAGAATGATTGATGGACTGAATTCCATCCTTTGGAGTTGTATGAAATTGTAATTATGACTAGGAAGAGTAAAAAGGTAGAAAATGAAAATGATTGAATTATCTGTTGTTTGAAACGGATGTGGGAAGTCGAACTTGATCCTGATCAGATCAAGGGAAGCCGAACACAAAATGGGGTGGAAGGATAGTTCAACACTGATGCTGATCACATCAGGGTCGAACGATTCTTGAAGCTCCCCTCAAGTGGTCACAAGATTCACGCATAGGGTAGAAGCAATAAATACAAACTGGAATTTGGAGTTGTATGCTTTGGAAAATTCCTAAGTAGTGGGTGCGAAAGAATCTTTCTTAGCCTGAAGATGAAGGATTTGCTGGAAGCGTATGCCTGAGAAGGTAGTAGAGTATCGTATTGTATTATTCCAAGGGCAGCGGGACATAGAAGAGTCCTGTGTCTAGATGACCTGAGTGCCTGCGGGATTGTAATGTGTACTGCATTGCTTCGGGTTAGCATTGCGTAGTATGTATGTATTGTAATTGTATTTTGTTGGCACATGCAGTGCTAATTGTATTTATTAGCACAATGTAGTGCTAGTGGTATTCAGTATGTAGCACAATGAGTACGGTATGTGTATGGTATTTGAACTGAGTATGTTGCATGGTATCTGGATTATGTATGCTTGTAGTGTAAGAATTGAGAACACCTTGTAAGGTGGTAGTTGTGCGCATTATGGCAATTAAGTTACCAAATGAGTAGAAGTAGTAAACCGTAAACCTTGAGCAACTTTGAGGGCAAAGTTCCTTAAGGGGGGTAGATTGAAATACCCCGTAATTAAAAATAGTGATTAATTAGGCTAATTATATTTTAAAAGGCTTAATTACACTTAAATAAATACGAGGGAACAAATCCCGAAGAAAATGGACCTTTAGAATGGGTTAAAAGCATAAACGAACCTTAGAGCGCGTTTTTCGAGGAAACCGGGAAAACGTGACTTTAAGCGGGTCAAATAGACTCGTAACAATTTTGGTCAACTAAATAGTCACTAATAAATATTAGTGGAGCTTTAGGACCAATAAAATTAATTAAACGAGAAAATTCCGGAAAACGGGTACCGGTTAGTAAGAACTGTACCAACCGGTGAGTTGTGGGGTGAGAATGCAAATAAACAAAGTTAGTGTGTCCACTTTTGCAAATAAAAAGCAAAAATCTGTAGAGGGATGAGTGTGCAGCTGATTGACCCCCCTCTCACACTCTCTTCAATTCTCCTTATTTGCTAAAAAAACAAAGGAAATAAGTAAAAAGGCAAAAAAGATCCCTCTCTCTCCTATCCCCACTCTTCTCTCACGTACTCACCCTCCTCCTCTCTTCATTTCTCTCCTTCCCCTGCAACAGCCATGATGTTTTGAGAACCCACACAAAAACCTCACCTTCTCTCCTCTCTTTGAGCACTCAAATCTTGTCCAAATTCAACAAAAATTGTACCATTGGAATCCCCTTGCAAAGGAGAACACTTTCCTCCTTTCAAAAATCGAAAACAACCAACTTCATCTCCATGGTTGTGCTGCATTTGGAGCTTGAGTACCACCATTAGAAGCACCTTCACCTCCTTGTCATTTTGAGGTAAAAACATTCTTGAAAACCCATCTTTTTCTAGCCCTCATTTGCAAAACGAAAATTCAAAGTAAGCCTTGCCTTGCTCTTTGCATTCCAGCCGATTTTGGCTTCTCTTAAGGGCTAGGAATCTTGCTCTCTTGCTAGACAAGAACTTCATTCATTGGTGGGAAGGTAATACTCTTTTCTAAACTCTAAAACATCTAAATTCTAGGGTTAGTATAAAATGAGTACTAAGTAGTTGTGTGTATCGGTATGGGGTGCTGTAGCATTGCCCATTCCTTGAGCAAAAACCGAGAACAAGGAAGAAAGAAAGAAGGAAGAAGAGAAGGAAAGGAAAGAAAGAGAAACTAACAAGACAAGGTAAAATACTCTTACCTTGGGTTGGTTTGTGTATTGTATTGTAACAGTTTTTGAGTAGTAAAAACGAGTAATGTATTGAGTAATGAGTAGTAAGTATGTTGTAGTATAATGAGGAATGATATTGTAACAGTTTTGAAGTTTTTAAATGATGTTTAAAAACTTGGGAAAACATTGGGTATAGAATGTGTATGTGCAGGAATTTGATGGTGTTGTAGTGGAGTTGAAATGTGAGTATAATGTGTGGTATAAACAGGTTGTGAAAATGAGCCATTGTGAGCTGAAGTAGTGTGTGAGCAAAGTAAGAATTATAGGGGAGACTATGTCAAATTTTGTGTAGGAATGAGAGGACTTAAGTGTTTAAGAAGAGGAAGTAACCTAGGTGGTAGCTAGGTGTATTTGGAGAGTTTAAAAAGGAGAGTTTAGTATCTTGAAACAGATTTGGATATGAGGTTATTAAGAGGATGGAACTAGGATATGAGTAAGGTATTTAAGATGCTAAGAGTGGCACTATGTAAGGGAGTATTGGAGTATAAGAGTTGAGGAAAAAAATCTATAGCAGAGAGAAGAAAACAAAAATCTGTAGCAAAACAGTGTATGGGTACCTTGAATTTTAGGAAGAAAGTTGGTGTGCCCAACCTTGGAAATGAATGAAGTACTTGAGTATAGTTATTGCAAATGGTTATAAAGGATTTGGAATGGTTATTAAGTGAGTTGGTAGGAGGTAGGAAACTAGCAAGAGAAAGTTAGAAGTGCACTTGTGTGCAAAGTGCAAAATGTAAGAATTGATGTTTGTGAATTTGAGCAAGGATTGGAGTAAGGGTTTAACCAATAATTTGGAGAGGTTTAATGCATGTTTTAAAGTGTTTAAACATGTAGGAAACATGTGGAAAGATTGTGGAGTAAGTAGAAAAAAATTGGGGTGAATTTGGAGTTCAGAAGGTGTAGAAAAACGGTTTTGAAAACAAGGTCTGTAGCACATTCTGCAACCGTCCGACCCAGAGCTTGGGGAGGACGGCGGGTCGGACGGGAACAGACCCCGGGACCAAAAACTACTGGAATGGTCTGACCCAGAGGTGTATGGGTCGGACGGAACGGTTCTGGGTCGGACGGTTCCAGGAGGCTAACTTCGAAATGTTGTATCTTCTTCGTTTCAACTCCGATTTTGGATCCGTTTGCGCCCACGCGTTCCTCTCTTCATCTACTTTACTCCTATATATGTTATTCCTCCTGTTTAAACAATAAATGTGTAAGACACCAATGAAACATAAAACTAGAGGAAAACAAGTATGAGAGTAAGTAAATGAGTAAGGAAACAAGTTTAAGAAGTAGTAAAGAAAAGATTGGTTTCATAATCACGTAAGAAAATAATGGAGTAGTAAGTATACATTGGAAGTAACAATGAAGGAGTAAGTTAGATCAATAATAGATCATTGATCATACTACTTCATGTATGTATAGGAATCAAATAGTTGATCATCAAAGGACCCGGTAGTACGAAAACGACGGTGTACGGTATGATTTCTTCATGCTCTGTATCCTAACCTGGTTACCCCGATTTGTGTGCTTATGTGATCACCAATAAGATAAATGCACGAATCGGACTTATATTGCACTTAACTGTGTTTGAGCTATTTTGTTCTGGTGGTATCTTCTTGAACAATTAGTTTGTATAATTCATGAAATGAATGAATGGAAATGAGAAGTATGTGTAAGTATTGTGTACTTGAGTATTGTATGTATGTATGGAAATGAAGTACTGACTTCTACTAATTCCTAACAATCTAACTCCTGACATGAGTAATGAGTAATGGAATGAGTAGAAGTCCGATAGTTTCGGCCACGCGTGAGGATGAGGAAACACAAGAGGTTGGATCCGAATCCTGGCTGTAATCTTTTCCATGGACCAATTCCCTTGAATGGGTAGCATCCTGGATTAGTGGGCCACCCTAAAGCCCGGTGGTGGGATGTAGTAATCCCTGCCCGAAGGTCATACCGACTTGACTTGAGTAAAGTATGTAAGAAGTAAGTATTGTACGTGTATTGGTCTTGACTATTGTAAGTCATTGACCGGGAGTAAAAGAGTATTGAACACCCGACTAACCCGGGTGCGTAAAGAAGCTAACAAGCCTTCTGTGTGAATTGGAGAAGTGTATCTCCGTATCGCATTGAGTATGTACTGAGTAAGTATTGTGTATGTGTATTCTGGAAGATGGTAAGTAAGTATTGGTTGACTTGTATTGTCTTCCAAGCATGCATTGTACTGTGCGTATGTATGTATACCTTGTGTCGTATTGTAGTACCGTGAATGAAAGTATGTATGTAAGAATGTATGCATGTATGTATTGCAAAATGAATTGCATGTATTCGACCAAATGGTCGGCGTACCCTCGCTAGTACGCGGGGTATGCGGTTATCATATTCAGCGAAAGCTGACCCCCCTCGGGGGAACGTTTTTAGTGTGCAGGTACCCGAAGCAGACCTGGTCACAGAAGAGACCGACGGACATGCCTAGATTACTAGGGATGGAAGGTAGATTGTAGTAAATGGTATAAGGCTTGTAGCCTTGAATGGGAAATGTACCAAGGGGTACACTAGTATGTAAGTTGTAAGTATGTAGTGGTGAGAAACGGGTAGTGGACAGACTCTTAGAGAGTATGTATGAACTTGGAGGAAGTATCGTATTTGTGATTGGAACTTAGTAAACTCGGTATGTGTAGTGTATTATCTTGTATTGAATTATGGAGTATTGCATTGGATGGAGTATTGTAACGAATGGAGTATTGTAGTACTCAGTAAGTAATGGGAGTATGTATTGTATTTGTGTAGTATTCGGATATTCCGGTCCATCAGACCGATGTTGTATGTAGTAGTAGCCTTGTTAGTCACGTGGGTGACTAACGGCATTGTACCACCCGATGTATGTAAGTATGTATCCGCTGCGTGACTCGGGAAGCACAAGGAGATTGGACGGTAATGATTGTATTAATGGTAGGGGTGTTACACTTGCGAAAAGAAGAAAACGCCCCTGCTTAAACTTTACAGTGGGGCCAGTTTTTATGTGTAACTTAGTCCCATTTTCTACTAATAAACTAGCTAGTTTTCTATTGGTTAAAATAAGACAAAAGCATAAAGTGAAAAAGTACATATACCCCTTTTATCTTCTCTCTCTCCTCTCACTCTCATTTCCTCCCCCTCACTCACATTTCTTTCCCTTCTTTCCTGCCCATCAATTTTCTCCCCTCTCTTCTTCTACCTTACGCCAGCACAAGCTTCTCCCATGGCTTCCCTCTCTTTTCTTTGTTTGCTCAAGCTTCTACCAAGCTCCAAACACAAAAATAATTACATATTCTTCTTCCCCTCATCAAGGGCTATCTTTCCCTCTTTTCCAAATCTCAAAAGGATGAAGTTGAACTCCATGGGTATAGCCCATTTGAAGAGAAAATCATATTTGATGGAGCTAGGTTGCCTCCTCTTTCATCCAAGGTAAGAAAAATCACAAAAATCCATCTCTTCCTTCATTTCCTTTGTGACCGAAAATTGTCCAGTTTTGAACCTCCATTGTTGCTCCTATTCTAGATTTGTTTTGCCTTCAAAAGAGGAGCTGGAGCCTTGCTTTGTTGATTGACCAAAACTCAATTCTAGGGTTACAAGGTAATGCCCTAAATTTTGTGCTCTAAGCACCTTCCTCTTATATACTAGATTAGTTCATGAGTCTAAGTATGATAATTAGTACTTATTGTCCCCATTTGAATATTGGCTAGAGGTTAGCAAGGGTGCATTTCTCCCTTGGCCGAAAATGACATGAGAAAGAGAAGAGGAGAAGAGAAAAGGGAACTTGGAAGATTAAGGTAAATAACTCACCTTAATGACTATCTTGATTGTTTTAGAATATTGGGTTGGGTAATTTAAATGAATGAACCAAAAATTTTGTTGAAAATGTGTTTGGTGATTATAAGAGAAAATTGTGATGATGTTTAGTGCTTGGTGCAATAGTGAGTTGTGTTTTGAATTAAGGGCCTAAGTGCCAAGCTATTTAAGTTGAAGTGTCTTGTGGAGGTTTATGTAAATGTGTTGAACCTTATGTGCTGGTAGAATCCATTATGGATTTGGCTAGTTGAGTTTGATTTAGGTGAATGGATGATGAATTGGGAATGTTTTGGTTTAGGTGATGGAGATGATGAAATTGTGGATGTGTTAGTATAGTAACGAAGTTATGGCAAAATTTCTGTAGGAATCGAGTGGTTTTAGGTGATGTCCTGAGTGAGGAGTGACCTGGGGTTAACTAGGTGTTTATAGGGATTGTTTTGATTGATTAATCACCTTGAGATGTTAGTTGAAGGATTGTGAAGAGCAGTGCAAAATCTGTGGCAAACAAGATGTAAAATGCCTTGAGATGGCTAGGAGGTGAACTAGTGTGTCTAGCTTTGAAAACCAGGCTTGAACTTGAGAAATGGAGTTGAAAATGACTAGGAAGGAATTGGAATGGTCAAATTGGGTGAGAGCAAGAGGTAAACTATCAAGGGAAGTTTTGGTAATGCACTAGTGTGCAAGTGCAGAATTTTAGAGTGCAAAATTTTAGAATTAAGCAAGAATTGAGTGGTAAGTTGATCAATGAATTGAGGCGGTTTTTAAGGTGTTAAAACATGCTAGATTACATGTGGAAAGATTAGGAAAAGATTGGGTAAGAATTGGTGTTGAAATAGAGTCAAAAACTGTAAAATGTAACAGGATTAATGCTGGTCCAGGTTTACAAACCGATACACAAACCCAGACCAGCATGAAAACAAGGCAGAAACTCATCGCAGGGTTTGGTCCGGGTTTGTAACCCCGGACACAAACCCGGACCAACACTAAAATACGGCAGAATGTTTATTCAAAGGATGATCCGGGTTTATAACCCCGGACACAAACCCGGACCACCCCAAAAATGCCCTAGAAAGTGTTTTTAAGCAATCTAATGATGGGGAATTGGATGTTAATGATATTAGATGATGATTAGGACTTGCTTGATGACATGTAAAGGTCATTAGGAGTATAAACAAGTGTGAGAATTGAATGTGTAAGTGAAAACTCAAGATCACATGAACAGAGTTAAGATTAACGGGATAACGGGGTTAAATACGGGCGTACCAATCGTTACATACCGTATTGTCTTGATGTTAATAGAACCCCTTGAAATGTTATCAGTGAATCGAGTTAAATCCGAGGAACGTAAGAGGACACGGTAGAGTAACTCCCTGGTGAAAGGTATGGTTTTCTTGCAACCTGTGTCCTGTCGAGTTATACTCGGCTTGTGTTTTTATGAATGTTTACGACCTTATAAGATAAAGCATGTAATGAGTTTACAGTATTTGATTTATGTGACGTTCGTACCCGATACCATTTAACCTCGAGAGTGTGCTAACTCCGTTAGCTAATCAACCCTAGGGTCACGTAAGAGATCGATATTCGGGTTTAACGTCCCAACCTAAGGGAACGTTCTAACTACGTCTATTCATGTGTTAACTGTGGATTATTGTGTGTGAATATGTTTTGCCTCCCCTGTGTGTGTAACTGGACTTGATTAACTATAATGTGACATGATGTGATACTTTCCATAAGGGGACTTCTAACCAATGTATAACTTGGGGGGTGAGAAATCCGGGTGTCCGGTTACGCGCGTATGTATGGGAGTTGGTATCTAGATAAGAATCAACTCTCTCCCTGTATGGTTGTTTTCCTTCTTGGAATTCAATCTCCCATGAGCCTCATAAATGACTCTCCTGCCTTGACTTGTGATTGAGGTTAGGGGGATATGTGTACGGTGTGTTCGGATCTATATTATATCCGACACATCTTAAGTAAAATATACGTTCTCTAAGAAAAACGGTAATATGTTATGTAATGAGCTCGACATGAGAATGAAGATATTCTCTAGGCTCTAAAAATTTGGCTAACTCTTATTCCGGCCTGAGTCCTCATGTGACTCATTCCGGAGTTATGTTGTGTGTAAGTTAAGGTGTGATGTATGTTGTTATGTTCGCGTATGTTGATCGTTGAAATCAACCCCATGTTGTTATGAGAAGTAGATACGTGTACTAAACGGATAAGTGTTGACTAATAGGAATGAAGTTTCACTAAAGTAAAAACCCTCAAGGGCTAAAGGACACAGTAATGTAATCTAACCAACGTTGATGTGTTAACCCTATTGATTGTATTCCATTGTTGGGATATGTGTTGATTGTGATCATGATGTGTGTTTATAGTATTCATGTATGTTTTTAAATAAAATGAACTGCATGCTCAGACGACAATTAGTTGTGTGTGGCCCGGTAGTAGCGGGTTGCACGACTACCATACTAGCAAAGGTGCTAAGCCCCTTTGGGGCCACCCATTACTTTTCAGATACAAGGAAGCAGCCCTTTGTTCGAGAGTAAGATGTTAAATTGCGGTGCATGGGTAGTCCCTGATTGGTTAAGTGTACTGGTTAGTAAAGTAAGACCGAGCATGTTATCTGCAATAGGCTGTAAAATACTCGATACAGTATGTAAAGTAAATGTGTTTGACTCGGTTTAAAAATGGAACGGTTTTGTAATGTTTAAGTGCTCGGTAATCTTGTCCATCAGACAGTACATTGTGTAAGTATTAGCCTTGTTAGCCACGTGGGTGAATAACGGCGTGTAACACCAGTCGAACAGTTAAGTGTTGTGTAGTATTTTCCACTGCGAACTGTTGTTAAGTACGGTGTTTGTAGTTGGGGTGTTACACAAACTTCCCAATCTCTTTTGATCAAAGTGCAACAGGCGTTAATGATGGAGATGTGTAGTGTTAATCATCACAATATTTAAGGAGTTGCACCATTGATAGTGAATCAACTTAGGGTATTAATCATTAACCTTCTCATAACCGTTTATTCAAGACAACTTAGAGTATTAAATTATCCTCAGAGTTTGGCCTTCACAATTGTAGCAGCACCAATGTTCTTTATCCATGTTTACATTCAATAGTATCATCCAAATTAATTTGTCAAATTGACATTAAGAGGTATTATTATAGTTCTTTTGTTTGTATGGGAGGCTTAAGGTTAGTAATCACATATAATGTAGTATCAGTTATTTTGAAAACATGGATATGGTTATAAATAATATAGAATGGCATACCTAGTTTGATGTCAAATTCACAGCTCACTGCTTCTTTCAATACCACAAATAATGACAGATAATCACAAAAACATCTGTCTACTGTTTTGGCAACAGGGCTTTGTTGAAATAATCAATCTGCCAGAATCCTAATCCCCCTTTTCTTTTTGAAAGAAAACATAGTTCCACTTCTTCGAGTGCATACCTTTTTTTTAAGAGCCCACCCACCAAAATTAAGAGTAAATAGAATTCATTCTGTCAATAATACCAAGGGGAGTTTAAACAGGGACATGGTATGATTTGGGATTGTCTGAAGAACACTAACAGTGAGAATAGATCTGGCCGCTTGAGACATGGGTCTATTCCACCCTTGTACTTTCTTATGAAGGGATTCTAATAAGTAACCAAAGGTTTCTTTTTTGTTTCTCCCCATATTCAAAGGGGGCCTAGGTATTTGGAGAAACATGCCACAAGTTGCACTTTAACAATAGAGGCAAGGTAGTTTTTGGTGTTTTGAGGAATTTTTGGGCTAAAGACAATTTCAGATTTTGTTTGGTTTATTTGATGTCCTGGGGTCTTTAGGAAATCAGAAATGATACTAGCTAGGGAGTCTAGGTTTTTATTTTGTTGCCTTTTCATAGAAAATAATGTCATCTGCAAAGGTAAGGTGGGAGATTTGAGGAGCATGTTTTGCTAAGGCTATGCCTTCATACTTGAGGTCTCTCATAGCAATGTTAAGAGTTCTAGACAGGGCTTCTTGAGCAATAATAAAAAGAAAGGGTGAGATAGGGTCTCCCTGTCTAATCCCTCTGTGTTGGGCAAAGATGTTACCAGGTGAACCATTGATGATAGCCATTCCTTTGGCAAAGGAAATACAGTTCATCACCAAGATTCTCCAATGATCAGGGAACCCCATTGATTTTATGATTTCATCCAGGAACTCCCAACTCAGTCTATCGTAGGCTTTGCTGAGATCAATTTTACAGGAAAACATACAATGTTTTTTGGCTTGGGACTTAGCAATTTTGTGGTGGAGTTCTCCAGCAAGAATAACATTATCTGTGATCATTCTGCCTTTTACAAAACCTGATTGGTTTTGTGAGATGATGTGAGGGAGGATATGTTGAACAGGATTGGCAAGGACTTGTTGCTATTTTGTAAACAAAATTGCACAGCGCAATGGGTCTGAATTTTGTAAGGCAGGACACTCCTTTTTCTTTAGGGATCAGGGCAATGAGATAATTGTTGAGATTTAGAGGAATAGGGTTTCCTACAAGAATTTTTGTGACTGTGTCTGTGACTTGATTGCCTATGAGATGCCAATAGGTTTTGAAAAAAGCCCCATTGAAGCCATCAGGTCTAGGGGCTTTGTTTGAACCTAGCTGTTTTATGGCTTGTATAATTTCAATCTGTGTGTAGGGCAGGTTAAGATCATAGAGCAATGGGATGGGATCAGGCCTGCTACAACAGCTTTATGTATTTCCAGATCACACATCTTCGGAGGATTAAACAGATTTTCAAAATACTTAGAGGCTATAACATTAAGATTAGGCCAATCATACTTATGCATCCATCATCAGCCTCCAAACAGAAAATTTCATTTCTTCTTCTATTATGGGACCTCTATGATGGAAGATACTAGTATTTTTGTCTCCATCCCTAATCCACCTATCTCTAGATCTTTGTTTCCACTTGACTTCCTCTTTGAGAAGGAGGAGTTCTATATCTAACAGTAATATTTTCCTGTTTTCCACAGCCCATTGGTTTTGGCAACCCTTCATGATCCCATAAGTTCTTTTCTTTTACTCCCAATCTTGTTTTTTATTTTTACAAATGACCATCCAAAATTTATGTACCCTGTAGTAAAAAAATCACCCACTACTATAACGATAAAAATGTAATCTATAGTAAGAATGTTGCAAATAAAATATGATATCAATCATATCACCCTTATCACCTTTTGGATATTTAAGACACCTATAATAAAGTTAAAAGCTTATTTATTTAACCATTTCCATATAAGAGAAGTAATAATGCAGAAGCGATCATAAATAATTAACTAATTTTTAAAAAATAAAACTAATACAAAATTGAATGAATTCACCATTTACTAAAGATGTTATTAATTTTTAAAAACGTGTATCTAAATGTATAAAGGGAAATAAAACAATATATTTATGAAAGAATAATAACTATATTATCGCAAGGAAATATATCAATCTCTACTCTGATAGACACTAATGGCAAGAAAGGAATAATACTATATTTTTTGTTTCACAACAAGAAAGGAAACATACTCATCTTATTTGAAGCTTTCCAATACAAAAAGATTCATGTTCTTGTTCTGGAAGATTGCGTACAGGTAATCGCTAGTACCATCGAAAGACCCTATCACCTTTCGCTCTCGTCTCAGTTGCTAAAGCGGGGGGATCATGTCGAGCGGCGAGGAAGGAGTGGAGGAAGCAAATGAACGTCCCTTTCCGAAAGTTAAACTAAATCTCAAGGATCGATCTAAGGTATGTGTTATCATTAGATTCCTTGCCCTCATCTTAACTTTTCGGTTTTCCTCCGTCCCTTCTTCTCGCATTTTGTCTCGGCGGATCTGTATTCGAGGGCTTTCTGTTTGGCGGCGGTAATAATGGTTTTGTGAGTTAATTAGATTTTTTGTCATTTTTATTCTGTTTTGCTTTCGCTTTGAAGAAAGTCGCCGAAACCAAGGAGAAAACGAAGAAAATCATATCCGAGCACGCGGATAGGATCGCGAAACAAGCTGAGGAGCATGAGCGATTCATCAATAAGGTGCCTGAGCTCTTAGCTATGTGCTGATTCGTTTTAACCTCTGCCCATTTATCTACCAAAATTGATAAGCTGTTGTCTGATTTACTTCCTGCGTGTATGCATGGATATGAGATATCAATGTCTCTCTGTTCTTCAGGTGACTTATTTTTGCGGAGTTCTTGGGTTTGGAGGTTTTTGCTTCCTGTTGGGTGCAAGTAAGTACCTTTTTGTTCATCCGTTTGACTTTATTTATTTGGCTTTGCTTCCTATACATATACTCATGTCTAAATAGTAACAACGAGAGAGAAAAAACGTTATTGTTGAGGCGCTGACTCACATTTTTGTCTAATTTCAGGACCTCAAGATGTTCCCTATGTGTACTGTGTATTCTATGTGATATTTGTTCCTTTGAGATGGGTATACTATCGCTACAAGAAATGGCATTACTATCTTTTGGTGAGTTTCATGCTCTTATCTACTTATGCCTGAGACTGTGGTTCCAAATTGGGATCATTGCATGACCATCTATTTAGATTTAAAATATAAACTAATGATGGATATTTTACATGCTATTTAATATAAATTGTAATTGAAACTTCTTGATTTTACTGAGTTTAAACTCATATTTATGTGCACTCTTACGCTGGATCCTACAGCATCAAAATAATATATTATTATTGATTTTTGTAGGATTTTTGCTACTACGCCAATACAATATTCTTGGTGACGCTTATCAAACAGCCAAGAAATGAGAAGCTCTTCATGGTCTGTTTTTCCTTTGCTGAGGTAATTATCCTACCTGCTCTTTACGCTGTACAAAGATCAAATGTTTTGATTCTGCATTGGGTAGAATGTTCTCTTATGAGAAGGTCTTCTGATGATAGCTGTTTCTGCTTTTCCTTTCTTTCTAGCATTATATTAAAGTGTATTAGTCTGTAAGAACATAGGACATGATGTAAATAAGAGAGGATTATAATATTAAGGCTTGAAGTAGGAAATGATTTTTAATGATAAGTCTAAGGAGCTGCGAATGTTAATTTGAGTCTGATGTGGGTAGAGTGAAGCAGTGCTCAGAGCTAGTGCATGTTCCTATTGCTATATGATACTCTGTGCCAACCTAACTATATTGAAATAAATATTCTAATTGGGAAAAACTATCAAATTGTACGTGTACTTGTGATGTTTTGTCTCATGGAACTGCTACGTGTACATGTCAAAACCATTTTATGTTCTCTTCGATGGAATTGTTGATATACTTGTCTTAAGCTCTTAATTTCGTATGCTACTTGAAAAGTAGTGATGACTATGGTTGCGAAAGCTGATCATGAATTGACTAAGGTAACTGAGTTTAAACCTGTACCATTTTCTCCTTAGAGATCGAGGACAGGAGTTCAAAGTGCTTGCCTCATATGCTGTCAATCAAGGGATATTTGGGTGATTTTGATAATCTGTAATGTTCTGGTTAATCAATTGCAGGGACCATTAGCTTGGGCTATTATTGTATGGCGTTGCAGCTTGGTTTTCAACTCAATTGATAAAATTACTAGTGTGCTTATACATCTCTTGCCTGGTATGTTATTGGAGTGTACACCTATTGAGTACATCTAAGCATTATATGATCTCTCTTTAATGTTCTTCTAAATTTCTTCCCTTCAGTAGAAGAACAAGTGTTTTACGCAGCTAGATGTTCTATTTAGTTGAAGTTTGCTTCAAAACTTGCTTGCTGTGATAGACAGTTTGCATGGGAATGATAAAATTTTTGGAACTTCTTTAGAAATCATCCTTGAATTCAAGAGAGGCAGTGGAATTGTAAATGCATTACCAAGACCGAGACACTAATATTACATTGTGCATTTAACTAAACATCTAAGCTATTAAATAAGTTGCCAACTTTATTTTTATAGTTTGCATTGCCTCATTATATATCATTCATTTTGAAAAATATGTCCATCTAATTATTTATTATTTTGCCGTCACTGTTTCTTGATCTTGTAAGAATGGCGTTTCCTGTCCCCAAATGTCCCTCTCTCCAGCATGGCTCTTTCCCTTTGCAGTATAGCCAAGATATACTGTCGTGAATCCTAAGTAGTAAACTATCTTTACTCTAGATGTATTATATGTGAATAAAGTAAATATTAACCTGGTCTATTATGATGTAAAAATCTTTTCAGGTATAGTTTTCTTCACCATTCGATGGTGGAACCCAGCTACCTTCACAGCGATGCAGTCTGAAGGAACTGCTCAAAGAACCTATTGGCCTTATGTGGAGAGCAGAGCATATTTGTGGCAATGGCTATTTCTTGTCCCCTTAGTAGCGTACACTCTGTGGCAAATCCTTTATTTTGTGTTTGTAAATGTCCTCCGCAGGCAGAGGTTGTTGAAAGACCCAGAGATCATGACGTCGTATAGGTTTTTCACTTCTTCCTTTTATCTGATGTGCTCATGTATCTGTCATTTATTATAAGCATATTGTCATGGTTAGTAGAAGGGATAATGTTGCAACTTGCAAGTTCATCCAACTGGTATTCTCCACTCTGGACATTATCTTTGTTTTCTGAAGAGGTAGAAAGAAATAGTAGTGTCAACCTGAACATCTTCTGAACTTGTTTATGAAACATCTGCCTGTAAACTGCACTGTGCTTAGTTTGAGATTAGATGAGGTGAAGTGCTCCTAGGCTGTGGTAAATGAGGTGAATCTTGGTGAACGCTTTATAGTTCTGTCACTGTCAAAAGTTTAATGAACCTCCTACCAAATTATGGGTCATCAAAAAAGAGGTAAATCAAGGTGAAAGTTTGACCCCGTTTAACCCCTCTTAATTTGTTCCTGGGCACAGAGAAACGAGAAAGCAGTAAAACTTAACAAATACTGTGTTAGGATTCGGGTTAAAGGAGGTTAACCGAGGTGAATACCATGTGTTTGGGCATCTTTTTCCTTTTATCAGTAACATGGCGCCGGCCTTATCATATATAAATAGTTTACATTGGCCACCAGTTATACATTGTATTTGGGCATCTATTTGGGAGAAAAGGGGGAGAAGATAGGGGAAGTCATATAATGATGTTTCTTTGTGAGGGGGAATGGATATCAGTTTTATACTGGGAATGAACTTTCTATACTGGGAAAAGGATGAGGAAGTTGATCTGTTCATATCACTTTTTGTTTTAAGGAATTATGCTCGTAAGCCTCTTTATTATTTCCAGAGATTGTAGTCGGCCTTTTCTTTTTCCAGATCTGGACTACCTTTTCATTTTGGTTCAATTTTCATTGCCCAATCACAGTTGTCTCATGTCTGTGACTTTTCAACCCTGCAATTTCTCACTACGTCTCTTTTTATTTGAAACAACTTTCTATGGTAGGGAACTGTCAAAGAAAGCACAGAAAGCGAACAACTTATGGTGGAGGCTGAGTGGCTTGCTGGGAGAGCAGAATCGGCTTTGGATGTATATAATACTCCAAGCCCTGTTTACGGTGGCAACTACGGCTCTCACCGTTCCCATCTTCCTGTCCTATGAGCTTCATGTGATCTTTCAGATCCTCAAGGTCTCTGCGGCTGTATGGAATGGTGGGAGCTTTGTGCTGGATGTGATGCCAAGGCAAGTGTTTCTCAAGGAACAGAAGAAATCTGAAACCCATTCATCATCTCCTTTGACTACTGCTCATTCACATTCAGTGGACACTGGTAACCATGCAGCACAATCCTCTAGCAGCTGATACTACAGCATCCAAGCGACGGTCTTTTTTATTTTTTCTGTGTTATGTACATCATGTGTAAACTACCTTCACTTTCTTGTGCGGTGTTTGGATTACTGTACTGCTTGTGTTTGTCCTCAATTTCTTGCAAAAGCGCTGTTATAACCCATTTAGGTAAAGAGAAAAAAAATGTTGTTTTTTTCTTTACTTTGTTTAGCCAGAACACAGTTCTATCCGTTCTCTGCTGTTGAGAGTTTGGAAGCTGTTAATTGAATAGGCTCGATAGCGTGAACAATGCTTGCTCTAGAAACTCATTCTTTAGTTACCCAGCAAAGGAGCAAAAGTCTCGCTCCCAAAGTTGGAAGGAGTAATATACTAATATATACAGTAAGCATTTTACCGGTTACAATTTCTTTGGTTTTTGAAAGGCATGGCTTCTTTTGTATTTAGCTGGTGGTTGACCAATGTGTTTTCTAAGATCAGTTGCTGGCAGATGATGGAATAAGGAAGGGTCAACAGCTTAACACAAACGACGATGCCGGAAGAAGGAAAATTGACAAGAATTTCAGTTAGACCTGGTACAAAAGGTTTGTGAGTTGAGTTGAACCATTCTATTAAGTTACTGATTAGTACTCGATCCACTACAGATTAGGATTTAGATCTTTTACTAATTTAGATTTTGGGGACTGTTAAGTTGACCCATTCTGTCACGAATCTGTAGACGCAACATTCCTCCACGAGTTCAGATTCATTGTAGGATAGACGATTGCTTGGAGCACTGTTTCTTTGTGGCGCTGGCAACACAAGGTTGAGGAGAGGGTCGTCGTGGCTGGTGCGGGTAGGAAGAGGCAATTGGCCGTATTCGTTTGATGTCCTTTTTCTAAGCAAGTTTGGCGCTACTTGGTGATTTTAAGAAATGAGTGTACGCGACTGATGGTGTTTGGAAGGGTGCAAGTGACTCGCTTGCGACTATTGTTGAGGATATGGTACTTCTTTAACAGTTACGTTGATTTCTCTCTCCATTTTAGAAAGAGCGAGCTGTTTTTGCAGGAGTACGCAACGACACAACTTTCAGGTGATACAAATTCACTTAGAAGTTAAAGTTGACGTATTTGAGATGATGCTGATCAGTTGTGCAGAATGCTGTTGAACATTTGGAAGGCAATATACCCTTTCATGCTGTAGACAATAGCAATTGCTTTTGATCTAAAGGTATCACGTCAACTATCACTCATCAGGTTGTGAGTGACTCTGACTTCAAGCTTGCTCGATTATTTAGGTCCCATTCTTTTGTCAAAGTTTCAGCTGGTTTATGTATTATCAGCTGGGACGATCAGTTCAGCTCATTCTTTTGTTGTATTATGGGTTAGATACCATTTATTCATGAAGCTTATTCAAATAGCATTATCAATTAGTTAATCAGTTGGTTTACGCATTATCAATCGCATTATCAGTTGGTTTACACATTGTCAGTCACATTATCAGTTAGTTTATTAGTTCAAAACTCTAATACAAAAGAACAATTTATTAAGTTTTTACACAATCATCTAGTTTTGAAATCAGTCATCAGCCCATATCAGTCAGTTTCAGCTATCAGCTAGTTTATACAAAATGCAAAAGAATGGGACCTTAGACATTTATTGTTATGTTTTTTCTTTTAGCTCTGTTTGTTGGTGAATCTTGTTTGGTGATCAACGTTTTTTTTTCATCCTTATAGTAACAGTCAAGTATCCCACTGTTGTGATATTATCCGCTTTATCGTCACACATGGTTTTGTCTGTGAGGGGTTCATTCCTATTCAAAAGATCTCACAACAAGGATCCATTTATAAAGAGTGGTTTGTTCTTCGCTCCCATTGATGTGGGAGTTAAACCTTAGGGGTATTATACTTCACCCCTTGGGAGTGCAGTGTCATTGTGGGCTCATTGGTACATCGACTTGGGCCTAGCTTTATACCAACTGTAATAGCACAGTATTTCACTGTTGTGATATTGTCTGTTTTGTCACAACTCACAGTTTTATTTCTGAAGGGTTTATTCCCACTTAAAAAGCCTCACACAAGGAGTGATATCCCTGCCCCTTTAAGGAGTAGTTTATTCTTCGCTCCAATTAATGTTATCGACGTTATGAATCTGTGACTTGATAAATAATTATCTATAATACACAAGTTAACACTTATCTCAATGCTACCCGTTCCCGCGCTTTGGCTATGTATCTTCATCTATATACTTGCAAAAATATTTGTTTTATGGGATTAGCACAACTACTGTGTAGCCCTGTACCATCATACTACATTTAGATTTACTTGGTCAACTAATTATATGATAACATTCCATAAGAATCAAACTAATGAACTATAGAATATAAACATTTCACATATGTAATGAAATAACAACTTAAATAAATACAAGTGCCTCATGAGGTCATTAAGTTCCAACAAAGTCACCTTTATCTTAACTTGTATTTAGACTTGTGTGTATTCTCACGCCTTTAAGGCATTTCTAATTTCTTTTATGAGATTTATAAATTTCGATAACCATTATATAGAATTTGGCAATCCTAAGCCCTTAGGGCAATAATTTCGTTCTTGTGAGATTATAAATGTCCATAGATTACGCTTACGGTATATGTGTATCGATACATTTTAAGGATATTGTAATATCCTTAAGGTTTACCTCCCACATCGATTGGAGCGAAGAATGAACCACTCCTTATATGAGTGGGGATACATCTCCTTGTTGTGAGGCCTTTTGAGGCTCGGAACCCTAGGAACAAAATCATGCGGCCTGCGTGCCAAAGCGAACAATATCATAACAGTGGGATACTGAGCTGTTACAGTTGGTATCAGAGTTAGACCTAGATCGGTGTGACAGTGAGCCCGTGAGGTTGTTGGACTCCAAAGGGGTGAAGTGTAATACCCTTGAGGTTTACCTCTCATATCGATTGGAGCGGAGAACGAACCACTCCTTATATGGGTGGGGATCCTCTCCTTGTTGTGAGGTCTTTTGGAGCTATGAAACCCCAGGAACAAAACTTTGCGGCCTGTGTGCCAAAGCGGACAATATTGCAATAGTGGGATACTGGGCTATTACAGTAACAAGGAGAGGTATCCCCACCCATATAAGGAGTGGTTCGTTCTTCGGTCCAATCAATATGGGAGGTAAACCTCAAGGGTATTACACTTCACCCCCTTGGGAACCTAGTGCCCTCGCGGGTCACACCGGCACACCAACCTGGGTCTAGCTCTGATACCAATTGTAGCAGCCTTGTATCCCACTGTTGTGATATTGTCCGCTTTGACACACAGGCCGTACTATAAGGAGAGATATCCCCACCCATATAAGGAGTGGTTCGTTCTTCGCTCCAAACGATGTGAGAGGTTAACCTCAAGGGTATTACACTATTGTGATATTGTCTGTTTTGGCACGCAGGCCGGACGATTTTGTTCCTGGGGTTTCCTAGCCTCAAAAGGCCTCACAATAAGGAGAGGTATCCCCACCCATATAAGGAGTGGTTCGTTCTCCGCTCCAATCGATGTGGGAGGTAAACCTCAAGGGTATTACACTCGAAGTAGAAAAAACTCTATACATTGTCTAATGAATAATAAGGGTAGCTTAGTCTCAACTTGGGATGAGGTTGAATGTAACGACCCAAAACCACCCTGATTTTGAGACCGTCACACGCCGCACGCTTACTACCTAAGACATGCAAGGCTACTCTCTGACGAGTCCCAAACAAGATACAAATGCTCTTCCATTACATAAATAATGATTACAACCTGTCTCACAAATTACAAAGTGGAAGCCAAAAGAATTACAAAGCAGAAGTCTAAAATAAATACAAAGACTATGAAGCCAAAAACAGTAACAAAGCCCACAAAGTAAAACTAAAAGCAGAAACAGAAACGGAAACCTTCAAATAGAGCTAAAACCTGCAAAATGTTAAATGAATGGGAGTGAGTAAACCATAACTCAGTAAGTGATAAACTTTATCAGCATAAACATGCTCAAAACATTTTTACAAAACACATAGCATATAGATATAAGTTAGCAAATCAGATTCAGAATCAAAATCAAATGGAAGCACCTCAAAACGATACGAAGTCAAATGAAAAGCAGAGTAAAACAGAGGTCGCAAAGGTAACTTAGAAACCATAAAGCTTTTCAGAAATCGTAAGTAACATATAGACTATCAGAAGAAAGAAACAAAACATAAGCATAGTTTCCTTACAAAGCTCATTTGTAATACAAATCTAATCTTTGCAAAACGGAAACCATAAACCAAGGTTGACAAAACAAAGGAGACAAAACGAAGCTGAAGCCACACTCACAAAATTAGACAAAGCACAAAGCAGGGTCTCATGTCAGAAGCTACCAACACTCAAAGCTAAACAGAAGCAAATCAGAATTTTATACACATCAGAACAATATCAGAAACGGAGTTTTAAAGGGACCCTAGTTCAGAGCACACAGAATAGGTCAGAAGACCTCAGATAACAGAATGGGTCCGTCGACTCCAGATACAGAATGAGTCCATCGACTCGCGATAACAGAACGGGGGATGCCCCTGATATGGATACAGAAGACGTCACACGCAGCGCGCTACGGGATAACTCGACCCAGTCATCCACGACTCAGAAAGCAATAAACTAGGTCCCAAAAACAAATTAATTCGCAAAACCATAATCACAAAGTTATATCTAACCAAATTATTAAGCGTACATATACGTAAATCGGTAAATGTACACACATACTTAACAAAAGTATATATGTATAGAGATGAAAATAATTTGTATAATTAACAAAACACTATTAAATAAAGTAATAACAATAGTTATTGAAAACGTAATTACAAATTAACTACTTACCGGAACATGAATCAAATTCGTATATATATGCGATCAATGCTAAATTCAAAAAAATAATTTGAGTAGTAATGTTCTAGTAGTATTAATTATGAAAAGGAAGTTGTACTCATCATTATAGTATTTATTATATACAAGCTCATCATACGTGTAAAAAGAGCTGAATTTATACTTAACCCATTAAATCTTTGAAACCAACCATACATACTCAATAACGTATAACCCGAAAGAACTGCCAAAATAAAGTAATATATAAAAAAACAAAAACTATACAACTCAATGGTTTATAATAAATGACCGGTATAAATAGGATTCATTAACATCAGAATAGGCAGAACCTACGATAAAGAAAAATGTTGGAACATATTGTATTGTTGACCAATACAAAAATCAAGCTCATGATTATCGCATCAATTACGTTAAGTAATTCCTAGCTTCTGTAAAGAAAACTAAAATCATACTCCCTTCGTTTAAAAAAATCTGTCATTTTAAAATCTTACACACTTATTAAGGAAAGTAGAATAATAACGCATATACCCTACTTTTTACTTTTTCATCTAGATAATAATTACTTTTATGTTAAATAGGTAGGGTTAACAGTGGAAAAAAATGTGCCAAAAAACTAGAATGACACATATTTTTAAACAAGAATCACATCCTAAAATGACAAATATTAATTAACAGAGAGAGTATAATAATAAGTAGGAGGTGGGAACTACTTTATTACCGACATATATTGGTAATATCAGTATCTCTTTAAGAATTTACTAACCATGAAAACAGTAACCGATCACCATTAATAATCTAGGTTATTTTTAGTCATGTACGTTGCCTACGAAATTTTAGAAAACAAGCGAACATATATCAACCGTTTGTATATAGATTGCAGAGAAAGGAAAAGAAATCGTTTTTATATAATCCATCTGTATCGAAACCGAACAAAATCTATAGTAGTAGTAATTTCAAAATCAAATACTGGCGAAAGTGCAAAGCGGATTTGTCATTAACAATACATTATTAATTTAATAATAATAACCATATTGATTAGCATATAAAATAAGTATTCATTTTTACAGTCAGATTTTCAGATAATGCAGTCATTATTAAATTATACAGTCATTTTTTTTAGTATGCAGTCACAAACACAGTTAATTTTTTAGAATTCGTAGTAAAATAAACTTTTTCTTATATTTTATTAACACTTGTAGTTATTTTGAATGTTTAAAATCTCATTATAAAAATATTTATGTATTATTTTATTATTAAAAATTAATTACAAAATCACGTAATACATATAACTTCATATTCTATTTTTTTAAATCTACAATTAACCTTTTTTAAATAACAAAAAATTATTGCCTAACTACAAAAATCTAGTTAAAAATTTACTTTAATTATTTAATAAAAATATAAATTAGACAATAAAGACTCTAAATAAAACAGAAAACTAGATAGTATCATTTTTTTAAAAAAAAAGTAAAAAAAGATTATAGTCCCTATAATTCTTTTCCTATACTACTCTATTGTATGGAAAAAAGATTTTAAAAAAATAAAGATTACAGACATGGGTCATCCGCATAAAACCAAAGCGGACACCACCAACATGAGATAATTGAGCCGATTAGTAAATTTGTCCGTAATTTTATGGCCGTAGCGGATAGCAATATGAGGAAATTTACCCGATCGGTAAACTTATCCGTATTTTTATGGCCGTAGCGGATACACAAAATCGAATAGAATTAAAGGAGTCCGCTTTTTTGAGTGTGATCAATTTCTAAGTAGTTCGGTTTACTTAGATGATGAGAAAAATGAATTGTTTAAAATTAAGATTATTTGATTTGAATGCACTAAAATTATGTGATTATTATAGATTGATGAGTCACATAAAAATAGATTTTTTAAAAATGATATAATTTTTTAATTGATAGAAATACAGATTTATCTATTGATTTTTTATATTCTACCGCAAATTCTAATAAATTAGCTACGTATTTATGACGATACATTCTAAAAAAGAACTACATTAATCCAAAATCTGGGTTGCTATTCGCAGTACAAAATTATTAATCACCGCAGTACAAATATTTTTTAAATCACATTGACGTTGTAAACATGTAATGATGTCGTGTTGTAACTTTTGTTTTTTTAAAATAATTTCTTGAGCGTAAACAGTAAAAAACACTCTGATTGTAACAAAACATTATAAACCCGTATTAATTACGTCAATATGATTATAATTGTGACTCCATGTAATTTGGACGATATTTTACGTTATGTTTGACTAAATTGCAAACATTGGTACATATTCAGAATGTCGTATAGAATTCGTAGTTAAAAACGCCAATTTCGGGTGAAAAACGCTCTAATTGTAATAAAAGACGTTAAACCCTTTTTAATCGCATTTAAACGTTATAATTGGGACTCCACGTAAGTTTAAGACATTTTACGTTGTGTTTGACTAAATTACAAACATTGTTACACTTTCAGAACGTCGTACTGAAATCGCAGTTCAAAACGTCAATTTAGGGTAAAAACGCTCGCACTATATATAGCCTAACCTTCCTTAGATTATTCATTTTTCTCTTACTCACTCTCTCTCTTCTCTCTCTCTCTCCCTTCAGAAGCTCTCTTATGCCTGCCGGAGTCGCCGCCGGAGCCGTCACTGGAGCCGCCACTCGCCACCCCCCACCCCACCACCACCGCCGGAAAAAATTTCCGGTGAGTTTTTCGAAAAACAAAAATTCCAACTTATAGATTTGGGTATCCTGAGTATGAATTTGGTGTTATTTTTTTGAAATTCAACATCAATTGAGCTAGATCTAGCATGGAAATTTCGGGTGAAACATGAAAATTTTGAAAAAAAATAACTGGGCACTAGAGCCCTGCCGCGGCTTGTCCTGGGCGAAGTAGAGCCCTTTCGCTGCTCGCCACGGGCTGAGTAGAGCCCTGCCACGGCTCGACCTGGGTTGCGGAGAGCCTTGCTGCGGCTCGAATTGGGTGAAGCAGAGCCCCGCCTGGGCTCGAGTTCGGATTAGGAGAGCCGCTGCTGGGCTCTACTTGGAATAAGGAGAGCCTTTTCCGAGCTCGACTGAATTTTTTTTTGTGGTTTTAATGTTATTAAATAATCATATAAGACTAATGATAGATTGTGACTAATGATAGATTGTTATAAGTGTTACATGGATTATTGTGGTATTAATGTTATTAAAATGGAACTAGTATAAGTAAGAGTATTCACGTGAATTACAAGTTGTTATGACATGGATATATAATTGTGTGACATTTTTTTGCCAATTTTATTTATGTTAAAGTTATTATGAATGAAATATAACTGTGTGATATTCATATGCAGTGATGGATCGACTGAAAAAAGCAGTGCAAAATGTATACACGAAGAGGAAGAAGAAAGACCGGGCTATGGAGCAGCCTATGACGGCCTCGTACCGTCGTGGTGCACGTGCTCCTGGTGAAGGACCGAGTAATCCTGCCCCCCTCATGGAAGCACCACGCCACTCATCATTCCATCCAGGTCAATCTTTCAACGACCCGGCGTTTCAGATACCTACACCACCAAGGGAAGCGGTGGATGACTCGGCGATGTACGATCATATACCGAGGAGACGCATGCCAGTGGTGTCATCATCCAGTAGTGCTTGGTCTGAAGGACCACTGAACAGCGCTAGCTACAACATCTCGGGCGAAGGAAGCCACCAGATTGCTCCCTTAGAAGCTCAGACGTCAGGCGGTGGTAGTTCATCACGTCTACCACGCCCATCACCCGCACGTGCTGATGAAGACCATGTGATGACCGAGTGTTCGCCACGAGTTGATGACGATGGTGGTGGTGCTGATGACGATGACTCGCCCGACGTGGATGAGGAGGAGGATGATGAATGATGATGTCATGGATCAGGAGGATGACACTGACGAGGACAGCGCTAGCGATGGTCCCAGTGATTCCTACCTCTTGGAAGTTGACAGAGGTTCTAGTTCCTGGCGGTCCACTACTCACTAGTGTTATCACTAGCTTCGGGGGTCATGTAGCGCTTGACTTATGGTCCTCGACTAAGGTATGTTCTTTATCTTCTCTTATATTTGATCATTTAAATCATACTACGTTTTGTAAGTGTTAAATATTGGTCATTATCTAGGATCGTGGGTTTTGAGTTTCAAATCCCGTAAGGTGATGCTTACTAGCTGGCCAAAGATCAAGTTTCTTGCAAAAGAGCAAGGAACATGCTTAAGTATTCTGGTATACAGCACCTACAGGATATTACAATGCCACACAACAATATGTCCCTCATCAGTGCTTTCGGTGGAGAGGTGGCAGCCTGATACAAACTCATTCCATATGCCATTCGGTGAGATGACGATTACCCTGCACCTTGTATGGATGATACTGCAAATCCCTATCGTTGGTCGTCCATTGCTAGGGCAGTCATCCACCCCTGAGCTGAAGGAAGTAATGGCCGAGTGTCTTGATTTTGGGGGAGATGTTAAAACTATGACAAAGACACTCTGGAATACCGGTGTTGTATCCATTACGGGCTTGGTGCAACACTATAGGCATGAACCTGAAGAACCAATGAAGCAGGCGTGTGGTTGGTTGTATCATCTGATCGGTACCACCATATTAGCTGGAAAATCACATGGTCGTCTGAGTCCACAGCTGTTTTGGTTAGTAGCTCCCATGAAGAAAGCTAAGAAGCTTCATAAATATGCATGAGGAGCTGGTACTCTTGCATGGTTATATCACCAGCTCAGGATAGTCTCTCGTGCCGGCTCAGTGGAATAGGTGGTTGTAACATTACTTGAGGTATGTGTCCTAATGTGCATCTAGTATATGATGACTCATTGAGTATAAATAATTGGTACTGCTTAATCATTTTATTATTTTTTATATGCACAGTGTTGTAGGTGGGTGTATGACACCCTACCTGTAGATTACTGCTGCAAGCTTTCCCATACGTCATAGGCATTGATGCTACCTACAAAACGAACATCACAAAAATGCCTTTGGTTCAGTTCATCGGAGTGACGAGTATAGGCAAGAATTTCAGCATTGCCTTTGCCTTTCTTGTATCAGAATCAACGGACATGTATGTGTGGGCACTTGAACAATTAAAGGAACTCCTCGGTAGGACTAAAACCTCAGCATTTATCACCGACAAATGTATGGCCCTGATGAATGCCTTACAATAGGTTTTTCCTGAATCTCATCATCTTCTATGTTGGTGGCACATAAGTAGGAACATTCAGGGGAAAGCGGAGACGTATATGGGTGATAGAGGAAGGGCAACGGCTACAGTCCGAATGTGAACTTCGGTTGTCTACTCAAGAACAAAGCAGGAGTACAACGAGAGCCTCCAAGTATTCAAGGATACATACAGAAGCTATCCACGTTTCATTACGTATGTTGCATCAGTCTAGGAGAAACACAATGATAGATTTGTGGAGGCTTGGGTCAAGAATGTGTTGACTTCGGCACAACACAGCGACAAATAGGTACGATTGTTAGTCTTGTAATTTTTAAGATAATACAGTCATTGTTATAGATCTATAAAACTTACTTAAACATTTGACAGGGTGGAGAGCGCACATTCTGCTCTAAAGGCGAGATTAAGGAGTGATAGACACACTTTGGATGTAATCTTTCCAAAAATTGACGATCATGTGAATACTAGCATCAGGGAGCTATAAAAGGATTTCGAGTCAGCAAGGACAAACACAGAAGAGAGCACATGGGGTTCCAATTGCTGACTTGATCGGGAAGGTTAGTATCATATGCTTGGATGAGCTTGTAAAGGAGCTTGGTAGGGGGATTATGTTCAAATGGATAGCTCAATTTGTGGATGTGACAAGGTAACCACTCATGGATTACCATGTACATGTAAATTAAACTACATGTGGATAGTGGTATACTGTGCTCAAAGAGGGATATACATCGTTTCTGGTATACCCTAAGCTGGACGAATCATGAATCAACAGTTGATATGCTATCCTACAAGGAGGCAGAACAAAATAGATGGCGTGATATTGCTTCTGAGGTAGCACAATTAGACGATCCGACTCTGATGGCCAAACGTTACAGTCAAATCCAGAACTTCCTTCATCTAGATATGGTGTGCCAATTAGGAGAACCATTAGAACAGTTTGGGATTGGCAGACCTACCGGGACCTCAAGACCAAACCGACGGGAACCTTCATCTTGGGAGCGTAACCGACCAAGGGCGAGCTAGTCCGAAGGAGCACCATCAAATAGAAGATCACTTAATAGAGGATCATCAAATCTGAATCGATTCACGCCTATAAACAGCTTCCAATACTACCAGTATTTCCGATCTAACCTATATCAATATATCACTGGGTATATTGATGTTCGTGGAGATGGTAATTATGGTTTCAGGGTGATTGCTGATTACCTGTATTCAAACGAAGAGAGGTGGAAAGATGTCCGTAAAGGATTGTACCATCACATGAAGAATACAGAACCGGTGAGGCATGTATACAAGAGCATGTTTAACGAAGCACCGTACAACGACATGATAATAGCGATTCATTGGAATAGGGATGGGGCAGCACCTCAAGACAAATGGATGACCACGGAAATGAGGACAGTGATCGTGACAAAGTACACTTCGATAGTAGTTTTCTACTCTACTGTATGGGGGGTATGGCAAGTGCCAAATACCTTCCGATCGAAAATTATACCAATCGTGACAGACCAAGAGGAGAGATCCACATAGGAGTTTGCCCCCAGGGTCATTTCGTTAGGTTTTGTATGGTTGATGACTCCCCACTCTCCCCTGTCTATCCACAGTGGTTCTTTTATAGAGATCCAAACATTGTTGGACCTTGGATACATCACATACAATCTAGGTTAGATAGATGGAATAGCGTTGTAACTTAGTTTTTCTTTAACTTAGTTGTTGTAACTTAGTTTTTCTTTAACTTAGTTGTTGTAACTTAGTTTTTCTTTAACTTCGTTGTTGTAACTTAGTTTTTCTTTAACTTAGTTGTTGTGACTTAGTTTTTCTTTAACTTAGTTGTTTTAATCATTTTGACTGAAATTTGGTCATTCAATTCTCTTTTGTTTCAGAAAAAAGTGTCTCCCCACAACATTCGAACTTATTCAACTAAGTTTGGTGAAAAAAAATTGTACTGCAATAGTAAAGTTTTTTGATATTCACAGTACAATAATTTTAATCATATTTAATAGTGTAAACACATAAAATGTAATCCATCACTTTTAAAAAAAAATAGATTCCGGTAATGATTACAACAAAAAAGTAGCTAACGAAATTCGCTACTAATCAACTACAAACTTCTTGGGTAAAATTACTTTCAAATATCATTTTTTGAAAAAAACCACCACAGGGACACATCATTACATTTTTACAATGTTAATATGATTTATAAAAAAATTGTACTGCGGTGATTAGTAATTTTGTACTGCGAATAGCAACCCCCAAATCAAATAATCTTAATTTTAAACATTCATTTTCTCATTGAAAAAAAAATATTCAACTAATGATTGTGAATTCTGAAAATCTGATTGCATATTTTTTTATGATGATTGAATAATTTAAAAAACTAATTGCAATATACAGCCGAGAATGAGGAATGCGGGCGTGGAGAGAGTAACTGGGGTATATATACCCAATTTTTTTACGAATGAGAACTCTTGAATACTGATTGTATATTGGTGACTACGAAATCTAGAATACTAACTGTATGTTGGTGATTGCGAATTTTAAAAAATTGACTGTATATTTATTAAAACAACTACGAGAACCAGGAAGTTGACTGTAAAACCCAGGCGAGTTTACAAAAATACGATTATAGTTAATAACATAAATTTGCGGTGAACGCATCCAAATTGAATATGTTTATCACCTACTCAAACATATGGATATCAATCCAATCAAACATTTATATATATATGGTAGGAACATCGACAGGGAAACAAAATTAGAGCGAGAGTAGTAGCGATCTACTATATCAAAAGCATACTTGCTGAATTAAGAGTACTAGTTTGTCAAATTTATAGTTAACATATCTATTTTCATATCAAAGTAGACAATCAAACATAATACCATGGGGTTTAAGCGGAGCGAAAATGTAAATCAAAACCAATCCAGATTCACATTGAAATCAAAGATCAAAACAAACACATTTAGAAACGAAACAAGATCTAGAATCCCCATGGATGAACACACCTATACTGAATCCATGTACCGCCTACCTCACATCCGAAGCATCACAAAGATCTACAGACTCCACTCAGTAGACTTCTCAAATCTCCACTTGAATCAACGAACACAGACTAAATTGACCAAGATCGAAACCCCAAAATCAGAATTGGGGAAAAACAACGAGGAACGGAAATATCAATTACACAAACCACAAACCTGAAGAACGGTCAACTAGCAGTCCAGAATCCCCAAGAACCAGACCAACGAACAAGCGACGGAGGATTTAAAATGGAGAAAGGGGAAGTTAAAGGTGAAGAGAGAAGTGCGAAGAGAGGGAGTTGGGAAGGAGAAGCAGAGCGGAAGTTGAGAGCGTAGAAGAATGAACCTGAAAAGAAAATCAGGAAAAAGGAAATAAATAATGTATACTTTAATAAAAAAAAGAAAAAGGAAATTAATAATTCCTTTTCCTGACTTGAATAAAACCATAAAAAAACTCTTCTTTCTGAAACTGATATCATAACAATCAGAAATGTTTTTTTAAACACCCTTTGTGAGTCAGAAATAAAAGAAAAAAATTAGGGCACAACATTTAAGGTGTGACTAGGGACGTCTTCACTGATCTTTTCACCATCACTAACCCGAATCCTCACTTACTTGCTAGTGTTGAGAAGCGGGTCTCCACTAAGAGGAATCAACTGCTGACGCAACTATTTCAAAGAGATAAAGTCATTTAAGCCTTGAAGGAGATGAATCATAACAAAGCACATGGCTCATACGGGTAAATGGTACTTCCTTTTGGAGTGTGATTGGTTGTAATTTTTTAGAAACTACTATGAATATTCTTAATAACTATGACATGCCTATAGGGTTAAATCACATTCACATTGTGCTTATTCCTAAAAAAGGGTGTCATTGAAATAAAAGACTTTAGGCCTACTTCCCTCTATAATAACATTTACAGGGTGGTCTTCAAGGTTTTGGTTAATAGGGTTAAGGGGATAATGAATGACGTTATATCTGTGGATCAAGCCACCTTTATTTTTGGGCGTCTTATTACTGATAACATTATATATGCTCATGATCTTTTACATTTTATAAGAGTGTCTAAATCTAGAAAAAAAGGGAGTGTTGCTATGAAAGATGATATGGCCAAAGCTTTTGACAGGGTTGAGTGGGGTTTTATTCTTAGGGTTCTTAAGAGTATGGATTTTCATGAAAATTGGGTTAGGATAGTGGAAAGATGTACTATTACTGTATCAATGGCGGTCCTAATAAATGGTTATCCAGGATAGGTTTATTGTTCTCAAAGAGGTTTAAGGCAGGGATATCCTCTTTCTCCTTGTCTTTTCATTTGTTGTATGGAGACACTCTCTTCTAATCTTAGGATTTTGGAATTAGCAGGAGTAATCAAGGGCATTACCATCAGAGGGCTGGACTTCAGGGTTAATAATCTTTTTTCCGCTAATGATTGTGTTGTCTTTGTGGAAGCAAGTCACAAAAGTGCATGTCTAATTAAGAATATTATGGATGAGTTCGACGAAGCGTCATGGCAGTGTGTTAATGCTGAGAAGTATAGGATAATGTTTTCGAGTGAAGTTCCTTTGAATATTAGATGTAGTATTATTAGTGGAGGTTTGGGGGTTAGAGAGGTTCAAGATTTAGGATTGTATCTCAGTTTTTCTAGCAAAGTGGGGCGCAATTAGAGGAAAGTTTTTAGATATGTGAGTGGTATTTTTTTCAATAGAGTTCAATGGAGTAAAATTGCCTCTCGAGCAGCAAGGGGTGTGTTGATCAAGTGTATTATTCAAGCTATTCTTACCTTTGTGATGGGGTTTTTAAGCTTCCCAGGTCCGTGGCGATAGATATTCAGAGTGCCTCTGCAAGATTTTGGTGGTACGGTGGTTCAAAAACTAGGAGTCTTCATTGGAGAAAATAGGATGATTTGTGTAACAGGGAAATAGAGGGAGGTCTTTGGTCTAGGGAGTTAGCAAGCTTTAATGAAGTGCTGCTAGCTAAGCAATGCTGAAGGTTTCTTAATAATCCCAATCTATAGGTGGAAAAAAATCTAAAAGTAAAGTACTTTTCGGCTTATTCTATCATTGATACTACTCTGGCAATGGCGGAGGGGGAGGGGTGTAAGAGGGAGCAAAAAAACCCCTAATAATATTGAAAAAAATGAATCAATAGTATATATATTTTATAAATCATACGTTATTCAACTAATGCACCCCCAATGATCATCTAAGTAATTTTCATTATGATTGTGATTGATGTATCTCTTTTTCTAAAATTAAATAGTTTGTACTGTTACAAAATTACATTTTGCTCCCGTACTCACTCAACTTACACAAGCAAATAAAAAATATAAAAAAGATCATCATTACTTCTACAGACTGATAGACTAGTACTCTAGTACACATGTAAGTAAAGAAAAGTGAAAACTTTTTTATTTCTTTATTTTAAGTCTCCCTCTCCCTCTCACAATATAAAATAGATCATCATTACACCTATATACTATTAAACTAGTAAACTAGTAGTACATACACACACGTTTTGAAACTTCAGACCCATTTCTTTTCATTTCTCAGTAACTCACTTCACTTTCACATTTCTCTTGCCGAGATGAAGAGTCTATCTTCTTCTCTTTCTTCTTTCTTCTCCATTTTCAGGACTAGCAACATCAACCTTTGAGTTTTCTACAACTTCAATCAAGGTAAATTAATATAACTCTCTAATTTTGTGTTACGTTATGGATGGGTATTGCAAATCAAATCTACTAGTTGATTGTTACTCGCTCTTTCTTTATTTTTCAGAGAAAGTGATTAGATAATTGAATTTTTTTATGAATAGTTCATTCTCATAAGAGAGGAAAAGCTCTAGTGTTGTAGTGCATAATAATATGTTTATTTTCTATTGTTATATTGTGGTTTGGTAGATAATAATGATTATCAAGTTAGAAGTCTTAAATTGGTAAAGTTGGATTGCAAAAATTAGAAGTCTCTTAGCTCAACAAATTTCATATTGTGTGTTTCCAAGGTAGTTTGATCATTTATAACTGGGTATAGACTTGGCAAATGAAAATGTAGTTGTATTTAATACTTAATTAATTGAAAAACATAGAGTAGGATGATATTTTTAACACAAGGATAGATTAAAACAATTTTGTTTATTTGTTCAACCTGTTTGTTGTGTTTTTATCATCAAGTTGAAACTAACATAGTTTCATCTCTGATTATCAGATTGAATTATGGTCAACATAAAAAGATTGATTCATTTTTCAAATAAAAAGGAAGTAGTAGCATTCCGGGGTCACCAATCCTTAGTGATGAGCCAACAGAAGCACTTGATTTACATGCTTGTCCTTCTCACGAGGAAGAACCACCATTGAAATATCCTCGACTTTAAGAGGCTGATGTAAATAAATCTGAGATGCTCAACATCAACTTCTTAATTCGTGATCCAGGTTTACGACCTCCAATTTCTAAGTATCCGATTAGTGAACATGATGAGATAACGCGGGCATATATCAAAATTGGACCATATTAGTTTCATAAGTCTAAGTATCCTTTTAGTGATTGTGTTGGTTATCGACGTAGGTTTCAGGCTGCTTGGTTCAAAAGTTTCTTTTGGAAGTATTCAGAGGCAAAAGATGCTGCATTTTGCCTTCCATGCTATCTTTTCCCCAAAAAGCCTATTGGGCGAAGTGGATCAGACACATTTACCGTCAAAGGATTCAACAACTGGAAAAAGGTGAACAATGGCAAAGATTGTGCTTTATTATCCATGAAGGTAAAAACGCAAACTCCACACATAATTATTTTATGGAGTGCTATGAAAATTAGAAAAATCAACCATGTCACATTGAGAATGTGATACAACGGAACATAATGTAATACCCCCATCCCACATCGGGATATGAGTTGTAATGTGAGTGGTTTATAATAATACATATGTTGACTACAACAACAGGCCTTCCACTTTTCAGCCCAAGTGAGGATTGAGGGCCTAAAGTGGCTAGTTTTCAAGCCCGGATGGCTTGGGAGCTAGGTTGTTGGACAGTTACCCATATGGGGTGTTACAAAATGGTATCAGAGCCGACTCGGGACCGTGCCGGGATGAGCTACCCGACACCTACCGAGGAGGTCCATGGGACTTGGATGTTAGGCTTGCGACGAGGACGTCTCGTTCTTTGAGTGGGGGAGTATGTAATACCCCCATCCCACATCGGGATATGAGTTGTAATGTGAGTGGTTTATAATAATACATATGTGTTGACTACAACAACAGGCCTTCCACTTTTCAGCCCAAGTGAGGATTGAGGGCCTAAAGTGGCTAGTTTTCAAGCCCGGATGGCTTGGGAGCTAGGTTGTTGGACAGTTACCCATATGGGGTGTTACACATAACTCAGCAGGTTACAAATAATAGATTACGTTTGAAAACTTCAGTTGAGGCTATCAAATGGTTAGCATTTCAGGCATATGCATTTAGAGGTCATGATGAGAAATCAGATTCAAGAAATCAAGGAAATTTTCTTGAATTGCTCAAACTTCTTGCATCTTACAACAAGGAAGTCAATGATGTTGTATTAAGGAATGCTCCTCAAAATGCAAAATACACATCACCGGAAGTTCAAAAAGAAATTTTGTGTGTTTTTGCTATGAATGTGCAAGAATCCATTTGCAACAAGAATGGGAATGCAAAATTTTACTTGATAGTGGATGCGGCTCAAAATGAATCAAAGAAAGAACAAATGACTATTGTTCTAAGGTTTGTTGATCAATGTGGAAATGTGAAAGAGAGATTTCTGGACTTGATTCATGTAAAAGATATGAATGCATCAACTCTAAAACAAGAGATATCTTCTTGTTTATCATATCATAAGCTTGATGTTAAGAATATTCGAGGTCAAGGATATGGTGGAGCTAGTAATATGCGCAGGGAATGGAATGGATTACAAGCCTTGTTTTTAAGGGAATGTCCTTATGCTTATTATGTGCATTGCTTAGCCCATCAACTGCAGTTGGCTCTAGTTGCTGCATCTAAGGAAGTGAATGAGTGCACAATTTTTTAAGAATCTAAATTTCATAGTGAATGTTGTTGGATCTTCTAGCAAGCGTAATGATCAACTCCAAGATGCTTAACTTGCTGAAATTTCACATCTAGCTGAAATAGAAGAGACTGAAGGTGGAAAGGGCACAAATCAAATCAGATATTTGCAAAGACCGGGAGATACTAGATGGAGTTCACATTATAGATCAATTTGTAGTTTAATGAGGTTGTTTGACCTACCACTGTGGTATTAGACAACATTGCTGCTGGAGGCTCAATGGCTTCTCAAAAAGGTGACACAAACTTTGCCCTTAGACATTTGCTATCATTTGATTTTGTATTTGTGATGCATGTGATGAAGAAGATTATGGGCATAACTGACATGCTTTGTCAAGCGCTACAGAAGAAGTCTCAAGATATTGTGAATGCCTTAACTTTGCTATCTACTACAAAGACATTGATTCAAAAACTTAGAGATGAGAAGTGGTGTAACACCCCAACCACTAATTCGCAATTAATAATAATTAATAACGCCCAACTCAAATGATTTCGCAGCGGAAAAATAAATTCAACTCCATGGTGTTACCGCCGTTAGTCACCCACGTGACTAACTAGGCCTTTCTAACTCCTCTGTAATGGTCTAACAAACTGAATACGCTACCGACAACTCCAACAATAAATATGAATTCCAAATAATTACATACCGAGTTTCCAAGGTTATGGAACATACATAAGTTAAGGTGGAAGTTCATCTGCAAACGGGTATGACCTATCTAGGGTATAAGTGAAACTAAAGGTAATACCCAATACTCTAAGTCTACCCCGGCTACTCTCGGTAGGCCTCTTCAGCATCCGGTACCTGAAATGGGGTGCCCGAAGGCTCAGCAACAACGCTGGTATGAAAACGTGCAGCCCACAAGCTACTGGGCCACACCAACTAATTGGTCGTTAACATGCAATCCATTTTACATTATTATATATAAAGCTGTAAACACACAACATGCAAGCATACAATTCAATCAATCCACCGAGGTAAAAGTACACTGAACAGAGACAAGACATTAATAGGTCGGTCAGTGTTCGTTTTAGTATTGGCCCCGAGAATATTGAGGCCTCGTATAGGCTTCGTTCGCTTATTGAGGACAATGCACACAGTGAGATTGTCAACTTCTGAATCCATGTGATTGTACAACGCTTGTGTAGTCAACTGAATTAGGTGGGTATGTAAACCCTGTTAATTACCGTCTGGAAGACGCTTAATGGGTCGGGTATGAATAAACCCTTCAGACGAGATTGGGACTCTCGCGGATGTAAATGGGTAGTTAGCCCCGCAGAAGGATGTAGGTTCCTTCTGGCCACAATAATGTTAGGTAGTTAGCCCCGCAGGGGATAGTAGACATCCACCTGGCCAAATTACGAATGGGTAGTAAGCCCCATAGGAGATGGTCTTCTCCTGGCCTCCATCGCGATGTATATATTTGGAAGTCGACTTGATGCAGGTACGGCCCCCGGAATTTGCATGCATGGCCCGAAACATCTGGGCTCCTCGTTTCCCGTATCTTGATCATGTTAGGAGTCTCGCATGGTCATTCATCCTAACTCTAGGGCGATTAGTCAAATACCACGTTACGGGTATTGACCTTGTGTTATAAGGGAAGCTAGCGAGGAACTTGAGGGCAAGTTCTCTTAACGCAAGTGCACAACATTAATCCACTTGTTATCGTCGGTACGTATGAGTAATTGATTGTTCCCAAGACATAGAAAATCAATTAAAGGCAGTCACGAATAACACACAATCACATACACATATAGTCATTTTACATGCATTAATCTTGGTCGTTATTCACAGAGCACATAGCACACAAGCCGGTATAATTCGGTAGCAAATAGGCTGCAAGAATCCATACCTTTGCCTAAAAGATGTCCTCCTAATCACGATTAGCACTCCTGGCTATCCAATTCGAATCCCGCCTATAATTATTATCCGAACGTGTTAATAATCCATTCCGGTCATTAGTTTAATTATATAAAACGGTTTCTTATGTCTTAATCCTTACGTACATGTGCATGCATTCTCTTGCATGAACGTGCTAATTTCCAAAACCGGATTACAAGCGATTATGTTATCCATGTTATCATATGTGAGATGTGATTATTGTTCGTTAATATTTCTTTCATCACATAACCTTATTGTAATCAAGGTATTGTTTATTTATCATGTAGTCTTTATTTATGAGACTTATGTTAGTACGGTAGTTTTCTTTTAATTACCTTCATGATTTCATGTGTAACATGTTATTGTATTTCCCTTTGATTTTAAAATCCTTAAAGGTATGTACATGTAATATTTAAACCATATGTTTGTAATGGTCTAAATAGTTTTACAACTTTACTAACTCCTTAGTAATATTCCTAGGTCACATATGGACACAAATATTTTATATCTTTCATATTTATAATCTAACTCCAAATAATATTTTATTGTTTACACATCAACCCTTATACTTACATAACCTATAATTTTAATTTCCTAATTCCTTAAATCAAATTTCTTTTCTAATCCCTTCGAATATCCACATAGGCCTCTTTATAATTTAATTTGAAAAAGGACAACCATATTTTCGGTTAATTACCTTATAAACCCAATAATTTTATAACTTTACATTCCGCTTCTAATTACATTACATTATATAGTTTTAATTACTTACTTTATTAAATTATAATTCCTCCTCTATAATTGCAGTAATTATTATTTGGACACAACAAATTTCCATAATTACCTTTCAGCCACATCTATTCTCGGTTTTACACTAAATTTTTCTATATTTATCTTTCACCCCTTAACTCTTATAACATTTACATAACATTATTATAATCTATAGTTTTACTATTTCTTTCTCGTAAGTTATGAGTTCCCCCTAATATTTTGGTTTTACACAACAGCCCCTATACCATTTCAGTTTTAACACCTGACTTTCCTTAATTGCCTTTTCACCCCAAAACTTTTATAAACCTTATATTCTATGTTATTATTTATTTCTAACTCAAATTTTGGGTCAACACTTGACCAATACCAAATTTAATTCCTAATACATTAATATACCCAGAATGTTACCTAAATCTCGGCTGGGCACTATATTTTCCAGATTTTACAATTTAGCCCCAAAACTTTGTAATTTGTCATTTTAACTCCTTAACACTTATCTAATTTACCCAAAAATTATAATATAACCTTATAATCATATTTAGGTCAATATTATCTCTAAATTACAGTAGCTTTTCGAACTTTTACCAACCATACCCCAAACTTTATAAAAATTACATTTTTAACCACATAACTTAATAAACTTGTCATTTTAAACCTTTAACACTTATCTATAATATCCAAAACTTATGATACAAGTTTATAATCATATTTGGGTCATCATAACCCTTAAATACAGTACCC
>CM041778.1:83900235-83961333 GCA_023374045.1 Limonium bicolor
AAAAACATGAGAAAAAACCAAGCTAGGAGCAAAGTACACGAAGAGATGAACGCATAGGCGCAGACGGCTCGAAAAACGGAGTCCAAACGAAGAATCTAGAGCCAGTCAAAGTTCGTAAGACTCGCGTCCATGTTGTGTCCGCCCAACCATAGGCGGACAGGAGGCGGACAGAGTGTTGTCCGTGTAACCTTAGGCAGACAGGGGGCGGACGTGATAGACGTCCGCGTAACCTTAGGCGGACAGGAGGCGGATAGAGTGTTGTCCGCGTAACCTTAGGCGGACAGGGGGCGGACGTGATATACGTCCGCATAAAACTGGGCGGACAAGGAGGCGGACAGAGTGTTGTCCGTAACGAAGGGCGGACAAGGGGGCAGACGTGACTAAATTCAGACGCGACAGTTTTCTTCTTCCTTCTTCCTTTGCGGCGCCTACAGACATGTCAAACTGCTTCTTCAGCAATATCAGGCGCCTGCCGACAGTTACTCACGCGTTCTGCCGCCCCCAATCCATTACTGAAATTGCTCACGCGGTGTTCCCTCTGTCTTCTTCCCCTTCCTTTCTTCTATAAAACCCACGTTGCTTCTGCTCAAATAACTCATCCCTTCCTGAATCCAAATTAGAATTAGACTAGTTCATTTGTTCCACAGTTACCACCACCACATTTCCACACCTACGATCCATTCCATCCTCTTATCCTCCACTTCTCCATTTTAGTTTCGTTCTTCATTCCACCACGAAGCAGAAACAGTATAAGAAGAAGAGAAGAAAAGGGAGCTGGAGCAGAAGCGAATCGCAGTCCAGTCTCCGCCGGCAGCCTCCAAAATAATGGCTATCTCTGCTTTTATTTTATTACTGTTAATGTCTGAGTGATTTTTATTCGTAACCTAGGATGGGGTTTGACCCCAAATAATTCAGACTTATTATTAATACCAAGTTTGCTTATAAATATTTGTTTTGTCTCTCTAAATTATTAAATGCTTAACAACTGATCATTTTTATGCATTTACGGTTTCTCTTATTTCAATGATTTTGTAAATCTGAGAATAGACCACAAAGAAAGACAAACGTTAGATATTATCTCCTTGATTAGCAGAAAAAATCCATCGCTGTTATTAAAAGAATTCTTGCTTAATGCTAATTAATGATTTAGACTTCTTCTGATTGTAAAAAGTCTATTGAATTAATTAAGAGTTGTCCTTATCTATGATTTAGGAAGGTCACAAGATAAATTCTTAAACAGACAAATAAGAGCAAATCAGGATTATAATTAATGTTTGTACTTAAATAAATATTTATTACCTGTTTCACTTATTAAACTTGTTTTAATTCCTTTCAACAAATATTGTTAAATGCTTAGCGTGACAAACTACCGCATTTATTTGGTAACTATCAACATATGATTTTGAGATAGTCAAGGTACCATAAAGGAATTAACCTTGGTATTTACACTCCGGATTGAGCAGGAAAATACTAAGGCTATTAATAAGAGTTCGTAACTGACAATTATTAACTCTAATAGACAATAAATAATTGAGACATGGTTATATATCTGTTTAAGTAATTTAGGCAATTCCCCCGCTATCCTAGGATACCTTTTTCCATCCATTTACTTTATTTTACTGTTTTTATTATTTCTGCACTAATCCTAAAAATCAAGCTTGCCTCCGGCTAAACCCCCTTTTATTTATAGTTCATTATTTTTGCACTTTTATTTATCTTCTTGTACATTTACTAAACTGGATAATCAATTAGATAGTTGCGAAGTCTCTATGGATACGACCTTGTTGTACTACAAAGATTGGGTTCACTGCCCATAGTTAGCAAGATAGTTTAACTACTATTCTGCTCAACAAGTTTTTGGCACCGTTGCCGGGGACTTCGGTCCAACTATCTGGTTTATTATCTGTTTAGTTTTTCTTTTATTTCCGTTATTTGCCCCTTTTATGTAAAAAAATTTGTTTCTTTTTAAGGGTACTTAATTCTGATGGATGTTCATTTCCATCACGGCTTTTCCCATAAGCCTCAACAACAAGAGGAGGATGTTTACATCTTCCAATTTGAGGAAGCAAAGCCAATCACACCTGGTCTCCTGTTAGAACTACGCTACCGGCAGTACCTCCTCAAACACCAGGTTTTGTGGAGTATTCATTTTTCTATTATATTTGCCGAAGTAACGTTTTGTTTTGATCCAGGTTCGATCTAACGACAAAGCGTCTAGCCAAAGACGTTAAAGAAGGGCAGCTTTCCGGGAGGCAACCCGGAGGAACTTATCTTTTATTTGCTTTTATGCTATTTTAATTTGCAGGTTCTCTTTAAATTTTGTTTTTGCTAACTCTTAACCCCGTTTGTAGTATGGTTGCTTCTAGTGTCTTATGCAGGTGCAACTTCATGTCTACACTGCAACCAAGTTACGCTACTTGAGGCTGAAGCTCAAGTGTGGGGGAACTCCTATAAACGCTAGCAAAAATAATCTCAAGGGAGTACCAGTCTTTTTAATTATGCTTTTATAAAATATGCAGAGGAGAGTTTATGTGCTTAAATGATTATTCGTGAGCTTTGTGTTCTCTCTATTTTATCTACTTACCGAAAAGGTCTTCTGAAAACCTTTCCCTTGTTTTTTCTGGTGAACAATGAGGACATTGTTCAATTTAAGTGTGGGGGAGTATGCCCTTTTCGGTGACATTTTGTGCTTAAATGCTTAATCTCTCTGCTAATCTTGCGTTTGTCCAAATTCAATATCGTGGACCCTTTATATGTGGGTAGTTCTCTTTAAGAATAAATACTGTTATGAATTGTGGGATAAATGGTACAAATTTTAAAATTTTGATTACTTTTGAGGAGCATTTTTATGCGGTGTGGCCGAATGATCTGCAATGGTTGGATTTTTATTGCTCAGGGGTTCCTTCTGTCTTCTCTCTTAGGGATTGCTAAGGGGTGCTTCTCTGTCAAAAATAAAAAAAAAACAAATAAGGGACTTGCGAGACACCATTGGTAACCAACAAGAGAGTTGAGTGTTCTTAAAAAATAAAGGCTTAATGCCTACATATTATCTTCTCATCTCTTATGCAAAAGTGAAACAAATGCATAAATCTATTTTTCCTTTTGTTTTCTCCTCAATGCCCATTCTTGAGAGAAGTTGGCCATGGCAAAAGTTCTCAAAGTCACCTTAAATTAAGAAGCATTGAAGTACTCCGGATCATACCCCGAAACTTTAATTTTTATTTTTGCCCTGAGTACACCTATGCCACCAGTAGGTGATGGATCACACTCCTCTAAAAAGTTTAAGATCATGTACTATTGACTTCTTTATCCTACCCTTCATAATAGTATTTGTTAATATTGAGCATTCCCTACTTGCTTGGGTACATGGTTTTGCTTGAGGACAAGCAAAAGGTAAGTGTGGGGGTGTGATAAGCGTCTAAATGAGCATGTTTTATGGGTGTATTTCATATATTATATCAGCACTTTTCTGCTCATTTCTCACTTATCGTATGTTCTTCCTCTAGTTTATGTTTTTGATTATCTCACAAATTTATTGGTTAAAACATGAGGAAAAACCAAGCTAGGAGCAAAGTACACGAAGAGACGAACGCATAGGCGCAGACGGCTCGAAAAATGGAGACCAAACGAAGAATCTAGAGCCAGTCAAAGTTCGCAAGACTCGCGTCCATGTTGTGTCCGTCCAACCATAGGCAGACAGGAGGCGGACAGAGTGTTGTCCGCGTAACCTTAGGCGGACAGGGGGCGGACGTGATAGACGTCCGCGTAACCTTAGGCGGACAGGAGGCGGACAGAGTGTTGTCCGCGTAACCTTAGGCGGACAGGGGGCGGACGTGATATACGTCCGCATAAAACTGGGCGGACAAGGAGGCGGACAGAGTGTTGTCCGCGTAACGAAGGGCGGACAAGGAGGCGGACGTGACTAAATTCAGACGCGACAGTTTTCTTCTTCCTTGTTCCTTTGCGGCGCCTACAGACATGTCGAACTGCTTCTTCAGCAATATCAGGCGCCTGCCGACAGTTACTCACGCGTTCTGCCGCCCCCAATCCATTACTGAAATTGCTCACGCGGTGTTCCCTCTGTCTTCTTCCCCTTCCTTTCTTCTATAAAACCCACGCTGCTTCTGCTCAAATAACTCATCCCTTCCTGAATCCAAATTAGACTTAAACTAGTTCATTTGTTCCACAGTTACCACCACCACATTTCCATACCTACGATCCATTCCATCCTCTTATCCTCCACTTCTCCATTTTAGTTTCATTCTTCATTCCACCACAAAGCAGAAGCAGTATAAGAAGAAGAGAAGAAAAGGGAGCTGGAGCAGAAGCGAATCGCAGTCCAGTCTCCGCCGGCAGTCTCCAAAATAATGGCTATCTCTGCTTTCATTTTATTACTGTTAATGTCTGAGTGATTTTTATTCGTAACCTAGGATGGGGTTTGACCCCAAATAATTCAGACTTATTATTAATACCAAGTTTGCTTATAAATATTTGTTTTGTCTCTCTAAATTATTAAATGCTTAACAACTGATCATTTTTATGCATTTACGGTTTCTCTTATTTCAATGATTTTGTAAATCTGAGAATAGACCACAAAGAAAGACAAACGTTAGATATTATCTCCTTGATTAGCAGAAAAAATCCATCGCTGTTATTAAAAGAATTCTTGCTTAATGCTAATTAATGATTTAGACTTCTTCTGATTGTAAAAAGTCTATTGAATTAATTAAGAGTTATCCTTATCTATGATTTAGGAAGGTCACAAGATAAATTCTTAAACAGACAAATAAGAGCAAATCAGGATTATAATTAATGTTTGTACTTAAATAAATATTTATTACCTGTTTCACTTATTAAACTTGTTTTAATTCCTTTCAGCAAATATTGTTAAATGCTTAGCGTGACAAACTACCGCATTTATTTGGTAACTATCAACATATGATTTTGAGATAGTCAAGGTACCACAAAGGAATTAACCTTGGTATTTACACTCCGGATTGAGCAGAAAAATACTAAGGCTATTAATAAGAGTTCGTAACTGACAATTATTAACTCTAATAGACAAATAATTGAGACATGATTATATATTTGTTTAAGTAATTTAGGCAATTCCCCCGCTATCCTAGGATACCTTTTTCCATCCATTTACTTTATTTTACTGTTTTTATTATTTCTGCACTAATCCTAAAAATCAAGCTTGCCTCCGGCTAAACCCCCTTTTTATTTATAGTTCATTATTTATGCACTTTTATTTATCTTCTTGTACATTTACTAAACTGGATAATTAATTAGATAGTTGCGAAGTCTCTGTGGATACGACCTTGTTGTACTACAAAGATTGGGTTCACTGCCCATAGTTAGCAAGATAGTTTAACTACTATTCTGCTCAACACAGATGAAAGTGTGCTCTTTGTCTGCTTGTCCGGATTTCCTTTTCCTGATGTTCTGTTGCTGCAGGTGGGAAGCGTGTGCTGTTTGCGTCGCTTTCTCTGTAATGTATTACCTGCTATTTTGTTGTTGTAGGCCCAGTGGTTTGAAAGAGTTATGGTAACTCTTATCTGTGAGTGGCTTGGTCATGAGATCGGCCACCTGTTGAGTACTTGCAAGAAAAAGGCTTGTTTGCTACTGACAAAATTGGTAGCGACAATAGTGAAATTGGTAGTCAAATAGATCGGGCTACCGCTTTTGTTCATTTGCTACTGGAGTTTGGCGGTGGGTAAACCCTTGGTGGCGAAATTGATTTCTGCTACCGTTTTCTAGTTGGTAGCAATTTTGCTGCCACACCGCCACTGCTCTTTCATCTGGTAGCAATTTTGTCACTGGCCATTCTTCTAGTAGCAGTTTAAGATACCAAGAATCGATCCTGTGATGTGTGGGCTAGATAGAGATTACCTTAACCATTGGGGCACGACAGTCTGAAATACCCCGTAATTAAGAATAATGATTAATTAGGCTAATAAGTATTTTAGAAGCTTAATTATGTCTAAATAATCATGAGGGAATAAATCCCAAAGAAAACGGATTAAAAACACAAACAAACCTTAAAACGCGTTTTTCAAGGAAACCGGGAAAACACGACTTTAAGCGGGTCAAATAGACTCGTAACAATTTTGGTCAACCAAATAGTCAATAATAAATAGTAGTGAAGGTCTAGAACCAATAAAATCAATAAAACAAGGAAATAGTAAAAACTGTCAAAAACGGGAAGTTGTGGGGTGAAAGCATAAATAAACCAAACTAGTGTGTCCACTATTGCGAATTTTAAAACCCATAATGGGGGCTGTGTGAGCCGATTTCATGTCCCCCTCACACTCCCTTAATTACTCCTTATTTGCAAAAGACAAAAACAAATAAAAAGCAAAAGTAACATGTTACTTTACTCACTCTCTCTCCTACTCTCTCATTTCCCTCACTCACGTACAGCACCCTCCTCCCTCACTCTCTAATTTTCTCTTCTTCCCCCTTGAGTCCTTCAATGGCGATTTGAACAACCACAAATAAACACCAAATTTTCTCCTCTTGTTAACTACTTAAATCTCCACCAAAAATTACAAAAATTGTACCATTGTGTTCCTCTCATCAAGGAGAACACTACTCTCCTTTCAAAATTCGAAAACAAGCATTTTCATCTCCATGGGTATTCTTGGTTTGGATAACAAAGACCACCATTAGAAGCCCCTTCTTCTCCTCATTGGCCTAAGGTCAAAAGAAATCCGAAAACACTACTCTTTCTTGCTCTTATTTGGCAAATAAAGATTTTAAAGTCTTGAGTTTTTCTACGTTGTATTCTAGCCGATTGTGGCATCTTTGGAGGAGTAGAAACATTGCTCTTGTGCTGTTCCAAGCTTCAATCATTCACTTGCAAGGTAATGCAATTTCCTAAACCCTAAAACATACCTTAAGCTTTGGAGATAGTTAAGGGTTAGTTTTTGTATTGAAATGGTGGTGTGTATTAATGGGCTGTAGTGTTAAAGAATTTAATCTACAAAACCGGTGGGAAGGAAAAGAAAGAGGAAGAAAGGAAGAAAGAAGAAGAAAGGAGAAGCTAGTAAGGAGAGCAAGGTAAATAATGCTCACCTTGTGGAGTCTTGTAAGTGCTTAATGTAACAGTTTTTAGTAGCCCTTAAATGTGTATTGAAAATAGTATTGAGTAGTAGTATAACGTGTATTGAAAATCAGATGTGACAGAGTATGTATTGAGATGCTTAACATGCCAGAAAGTAAAATTTGAACATCGTAGACCGGGCGGAATGGTACAATCTATGCCAGTTCCGGAGTGGAAGTTTCATGATATCTCCATGGATTTTGTTGTAGGACTCCCACCAGCTAGGGGAGGACTCAACATGATATGGGTTGTAGTCGATCGCCTCACCAAGGTTACCAGATTCATACCGATGAAGGACACCTGGAAGGTAGTGAAGCTCGCGGAGCTATTTGATAAGGAGATTATCAGACACCACGGAGTCCCGAAGACCATAGTATCTGACCGCGACACCAGATTTCTTTCGAGATACTGGAGAGCTACACGGGAAGCGCTGGGTACAGAATTGAAGCTGAGTACCACCTTCCATCCTCAGACCGACGGTCAGACAGAAAGGACCATCCAGACACTGGAGGACATGCTTAGAGCATGTGCCTTAGACTTTCAGGGGAGTTGGTTAGATAAGCTTCATCTTATCGAGTTTTCATACAATAATAGCTACCATGCTTCGATTAAGATGTCGCCTTTCCAAGCTTTATACGGTAGACCTTGCCGTACACCCTTGTGTTGGGATGAATCAAGTGAAGCGGTCATCATAGGACCGGAGTATTTAGAACAAGTCCAAGCGGAAGTGTAACAAATTCGAGCTAATATGAAGGCAGCCCAAGATAGACAGAAATCCTATACGGATGTGCAACGACGCGACCTTGAGTTCGCCGTGGGCGACCAAGTGTTCTTGCGCGTTTCACCTATGAAGGGCGTATTCCGATTTGGCCAGAAGGGCAAGCTGAGCCCAACGTTTGTAGGGCCATACACTATCACCGAGAGAGTTGGATCTGTAGCCTACAGGTTAGCATTACCTGAGGACTTGGGGCGTGTCCATGATGTCTTTCATGTGTCACAACTCAAGAAGTATATCACCGATCCTTCTCATATCCTAGAGCCCGAGACACTTTCCATTGAGCCGACCATGAGATATGTCGAGACCCCAGTGAGAATCCTTGATAGGAAGACCAGAGACACTCGCCATAAGTCTATACGAATGATGAAGGTCCTATGGTCAAACCATGATGTCGAAGAAGCGACATGGGAGTTAGAAGACGCCATGAAGGCGAAGTACCCACAGTTATTCATAGACTAGACAGTCAAGTATTTAGTAGATACGGGTACGAGGCGTACCCCTTTTTAAGGGGGGTAGACCCTTTTTGCTTTTGCATTGCTTCGGGTGAGCATTGCATAGTGTGTATGTACTGTAGTATATTTTGATGGCACATGTAGTGCGGAGTGTATTTGCTATGTATGTGTAATGTGTAATGTATTGATGTGTATGTACGATGTGTAATGTATCGGTGTAATGTGTATTGTGGATTGCAATTGTGCATTGTGTGATGGTATGAATTGGAAATGGTGCAATGTGTATGTGGATTTCGTATGATGCTTGTTTGTGTATGCTTGCAATGTGGAAGAAGTAAACACCTCATAGGTGGTAGTAAGACACATTATGGCAATTGGTTTGCCTAGTGAGTAGAATTATTAAACTATTAACCTTGAGCAACTTTGAGGGCAAAGTTTCTTAAGGGGGTAGATTGAAATACCCCGTAATTAAGAATAATGATTAATTAGTCTAATAAGTATTTTAGAAGCTTAATTATGTCTAAATAATCATGAGGGAACAAATCCCAAAGAAAACGGATCCTCAAAACGGATTAAAAACACAAACGAACCTTAAAGCGTGTTTTTCGAGGAAACCGGGAAAATGCGACTTTAAGCAGGTCAAATAGACTCGTAACAATTTTGGTCAACCAAATAGTAAATAATAAACAGTAGTGAAGGTCTAGAACCAATAAATCAATAAAAACGGGAAATAGTAAAAACTGTCAAAAACGGGAAGTTGTGGGGTGAAAGCATAAATAAACCAAACTAGTGTGTCCACTATTGCAAATAGAATTTTTGAAATACCCCAAACCTAAGTATGCTAAGTAAACATCAAATCAAGATGTAGTAAGGCTAAAATATGCCTTAGAAAGATTGGTAGACAATTTAAACCAAGGAAAACACAAGAATGTGCCTTAAGGGCAATTAGGGCAAAAATGTGCTCTAAGCTTGGAGGGACTTGGGTGAGTACCCAAATACCATTATAAGACTTTAGTAATATGCTAATGGACATTTTAAATCAATTAGCAAAGAAAACCAAGCTTGAAAACAAGTTAAAACACAAGATGTGCTTTAAGAAGTCTTAAAGCACATTTTTGAGAAATTGTCTTAGAATTGAGTTTTGAGTGGCTAAATGTCCATAATTACTCTTTAATCAACATGTGTACTAATTAGTATCACATTAGGAAGCCTAAATAAATGGGAAACCAAAAATTTCACGAATATGTGCACTAATTAGTGAATAGTGCCCAAATTAAGCTTAAGTCAACATAAGTCAATAAGATGGTCAACCAAGACCATAAATATCTCCATTATAAGAGGGGGGCCGGTTTTTGAAGTGGTGAGTCACCACATGTGCTAGTAAGTAAGGAAAGAGGTGGGAAAGTGAGTAAATTCACTATTTGCTTTTAAATGACAAATATCTTCTTATACCTTCTCTCTCCTCTCTTCTTCATTTCCCACCTTCACCATCGGTTTTACTACCTATTCCCTTCTCCAAAACCGTGAGAGCTCCATCCATGGTGCCTCCACCTTCAATTGCTCACCAAATGTTCATCTTTGCTCCAAATCAAAAAGTAAGCATAGATTTCTCTTAGTTAGATCAAGGCCTTCATTCCTATCTTTTTCAAATCCTTCAAAGCTCAAGTTTGGTGCCATGAGAAAAACTCCATTGATGGAGGAAAATCAAGTTTGAAGAGCTCATTAGCTTCTCCATTCTCTTAAGGTAAAGAAAATGTAAAAAAACCATGTTTCCATCATTTCTTCTACATGGCCGAAAATTTCTTCTCATGGGGCTATGTTTTTATGCCTTGTTCTAGCTTGATTTATTCACCAAGGACTAGTGGAGGTCCTATTTCATTCAATGCCAAAGTCTATCTTGAGACTTCAAAGGTAATCATCCACTTTTATGCCTTAGAACACACTCCTAACCTAGGTTTTTATTCCTTGAGGTTAGTGTATGTTTAGTACTCATATGAGTCATTGAATATTGATTAGAACATTGGCAAGGGGAATTTAAGTGGTGGCCGAGATTCATGCAAGAAAAGGTCTAAGGAGGAAGTTAAGATAAGCTTGAGAAAACAAGGTAAAATGCTTACCTAATGGTGGTTTAAGTTTAAGGGATGAGTTTAGGTGGATACCAATGTGGCTTAGAGCTTACATTGTGTATTGGGTTATATAACCTAAGAAAAAGAACTTAAATAAGGTTGTGAACTTGTGACTAAGGAGCCAATGGGAATGAGTTAGTAATATAAGTTTAAGATGGATTTAAGAGCATTATACTATATGAGGATTGATGGGTGTATTTGCAGGTTGAAAGCTTTTATATGTGGGAAATTCAGTGTTTAAATTCATGTCATTTAAGGGCCTAAGAGCCATGTCATTTAAGGGCCTAAGAGCCATGTCATTTAAGAGCCTTAGTGCTATGCAATTTAAGATTATTGCAATATATTGAGTTTGTTGTGAGATGGTTGAATGAGGAAAAATAATGTGTTTGGGCATGATAAGATACTAGAGGAGCTATGGCGAAATTTGTGTAGAAAACAAAGTGTTTAAGTGGTAGTGGTGAGTTAATATGCCCTAGGGTTTACTAGGGAGCATGAAAAGAAAAATTGGGTGGAACTGAGTTAACTAAGGAGTTCTTGAGGTTTAGAGTGACCTAGAGATGTCTAGAAGGAATTAGAGGATTGGCGAGTGTACTAAACACACCAAAATCATGATATGAGGAATGTAAGACTTGTGCATAAGTTTTAAGGAAAGGTGTATAATGCCTTAAGGAGATTTAGGTATGAACTAGAGAGTAAGACAATGAGAGTTTTGAGAACCTTGTGTAAGTGTGATGATGTTAGTGGTGGACTAGTAAGGTTTAGTTGAATGGTAATGTGTGGACTTGGGTGATGGAAGTGAAAAAGGTAGGAGGATGTTAAGTCATCAAGGAAAATGACTAGGAATGTAAAAGCGTATGATCGTGAGAATGGTGAGTAAGTGAGTAAAAGGAGGTGGAAATGTCCAAGGAGGGTGTAGTATAGTTAAGGTAAAGAAGAACAAGGTTAAGGTGCTAAGAGGATGACAAGAAATGTTTAGGTATGCCCAAGAGTTTAGGAATGATGAGTAACAAATGGAAAAGAGAGGAATTTGTGCATGGTTATGTAAGATGACTTGAGGAAGTTTTGGTAAATGAACTGAAGATGGAAAATAATGTTTATGAAGTGCCCAACTGTTAAGGAGGGAACACTTGGGTTGGTTGAAGTTTTGGTAAAGATACAAGTTGGTAATGTAAGGATTATATGATAAGTGTTAGGAGTGTTTGTAAGAATTGAGCAAATGTTTGAGAAGATCTTTGGAAGTTGTTTTAATGAGTTTGGTGGAGGTATAAGGTGTGTTTGATGTGCCAAATGATGTTAGAACACATTAGGAGGCTTGAGGAAAAATTTGGAGAAAGTTTGACAATGTATGGGAAGTTTCTGCAGCCGACCTACCCAGGGGACCGACCCCAGTCTGGGTCGGTCGGGCGAAACTGTGAATTGGATGTTCTCTGCAGCCGACCTACCCAGGGGGTGGGTCGGTCAGTGGGTCGGTCGGACCATAAAAAAAAAAGAAAGAAACCCTAAGAGAGTTTAGTGGTATTAATGGTACCCCATTAAGGGGGCAATGATGATTAGAGGTATAAAGACCTAAGGGATTAAGTTAAGAATAAACTTAAAAGTTTAAGATTAAGTTTGCAAGATTAAGTTGTAAGACTTAAGAGGTTAGGTGGGGATCATAAGGGTTAAGTAAGTTAAGTAAGTTGAATTAAGTTAAGTGATTAACAACCTAAAACTGAATGAATGTTTTAGGACTTGGGAGTTTGGACTCCAGAAGAGAGTAAGCAGCCGAACGACAACGGTGAACGGTACAGTTTTCTTGTGACCTGCTTGCTAACGAGGTGTCCCTCGGCTTGTGTGCTATTTGTTTTGTGTGCTCACTAAACAAGATAAAGCATGCAACCAGAATATTATGATTATTGTATGTTGTGTGATGTTTGAAAACTAACACAACATATCGTGGGAACTTACTAACTAACGTTTAGTAAGGAATTGAGTGAGACTAAGGAACGCTCCCTAATATGGGACGATATGAACCGAAAGAGGTTAACCAACAAACAAGATCTTGAGATTACTTCTAACTGGAACCTGAGTGAGGAAACCCGGGACCGATCTCCGTCATGCATGCTAAGGAAAGGGGGTCGGTATCTATAGCAGATTCGACTCCCGATTAAGGACTTGTCTTCGGACTTGTAGCCTAGGGCCGGTTGCGGCTCAGCTACGCTGGACTCCCGTCAGAGTAGGTGGCATTAAGATGGTGCGGTGGGATCACCTAAATCCCAGGTTTGAACTAAGCTACAACCATTCCCCTCCAGGAACGGTTTGTATACTGAGATTAAGTTGAGATTAAGATTAAGGTAAGGATAAGATAAGTTGCAACCATTCCTCTTTAAATGATGGTTTGTTTACTAAAGACTAAGATAAGCTACATCCACTCCTTATAAAGGGTGGTTATTTCTAAGATTAAGATAAGATTAAGATTGAGGTGAGATAAGGATGACTAAGATTAAGAGGGACATTACTTAAGGAGTTAAATACTAACTCTCTAATAAGGAACGCATTTAAGTCGTTCATTGTGTGTGAACTTTGATTGTTCATATTTGGATTGTTGCTTACAGCATTTACTATTATGTTGCTCTAATTAACCTCCATGCTATCGACAATTAATCGTCGTAGCCACGTTAGCTTGGGGCCATGAGAGGATCGTACCAGCATTCGTGCTGACCCCCTTTGGGGGCTGTTTTTTACTACACAGGTGAACATCAGGAGCGGCCGTCGCGAGAGTAAGATGGGGTACAAGCGTTAGGGTTAAGTGTGGCCTACGAGTTGTGCATGTACACTCGTATGGCATTATGAGTTAGTAAGATGTATAGGATGTGAGGGGATTGTAAGAAGGATATGTAATTGGTTAAGGTTTTGTTGTACTAATGTTCGTATATTCTGTAGTCAGACCGTGGCAAGGTCCTGGATTGTAAAGAATTCCGCTGTGACATGTTTAATATACTGTTAAGTTGCGAGACCACATTTGGATTGAGTTGGGGTGTTACAATTTTAAAACCCATAATGGGGGCTGTGTGAGCCGATTTCATGTCCCCCTCACACTCCCTTAATTACTCCTTATTTGCAAAAGACAAAAAATAAAAGCAAAAGTAACATGTTACTTTACTCACTCTCTCTCCTACTCTCTCATTTCCCTCACTCACGTACAACACCCTCCTCCCTCACTCTCTAATTTTCTCTTCTTCCCCTTTGATGCCTTCAATGGCGATTTGAGCAACCACAAATAAACACCAACTTCTCTCCTCTTGTTAACTACTTAAATCTCCACCAAAAATTACAAAAATTGTACCATTGTGTTCCTCTCATCAAGGAGAACACTACTCTCCTTTCAAAATTCGAAAAAAGCATTTTCATCTCCATGGGTATTCTTGGTTTGGACAACAAAGACCACCATTAGAAGCCCCTTCTTCTCCTCATTGGCCTAAGGTAAAAATAAATCCGAAAACACTACTCTTTCTTGCTCTTATTTGGCAAATAAAGATTTTTAAGTCTTGAGTTTTCTTTACCTTGTATTCTAGCCGATTTGGCATCTTCGGAGGAGTAGAAACCTTGCTCTTGTGCTGTTTCAAGCTTCACTCATTCACTTGCAAGGTAATGCAATTTCCTAACCCTAAAACAACCTTAAGCTTTGGAGATGGTTAAGGGTAGTTTTTTGTATTGAAATGGTGGTGTGTATTAATGGGCTGTAGTGTTAGAGAATTTAATCTACAAAACCGTGGAAGGAAAAGAAAGAGGAAAAAGGAAGAAGAAGAAGAAGGAGAAGCTAGTAAGGAGAACAAGGTAAATAATGCTCACCTTGTGTAGTCTTGTAAGTGCTTAATGTAAAAGTTTTTAGTAGCCCTTAAATGTGTATTGAAAATAGTATTGAGTAGTAGTATAATGTGTAAGAGAATCCAAATGTTCTAAAGCTTCAAAAATAGATGTAAAACTCATATAAACCTTAAGGAAGGAAATGGTGAATGTGCAGGAAATTTAGGAGTGTTCAATGTTTAGTATTGTGTTGGAGAGCTTGGTATATTGTTGTTATTGATAAACAGGTGAAATAGGTAGTGTTATGTGAATAAAACATGTGGTGAGAATGTAAGGATTTAGGGGAGGTTATGTCAAATTTTACCTAGAACTAGAACACTTAAGAACTAGAAACTAGGTAGAAAACATATTCTTAAATAGATTTCTAATGGAGCTTGGTAGTGGGGGTTAGGAGAGGTGTATAATGTATTATAAGCCTTAGGAATGACATTAGAAGAGGGAGCTATAGAAGGAGAAAGCGGGAATCAAAATTGTAGCTAATTATAGGAAGAAACAATGTAAGTGTTGAAATGAAATTTAGGAAACAAGTGTGTAAATTAGTATAGAATGAGTAATGAGTTAATGGATGAGCTAAGGTGGATTAGAAGGTTAGATTAGTGTTAAAACATGTGGGATTAAGTGTAGGAACAATGGGGAAGTAATGGGTAAGAAGAAGGACTGAAAACAGAAATAAAAATGCAATTACTGGACTGGACCGACCTTGGACCGGACTTGCAAGGTCGGTCGAGCCCAGATTTACAAAGACGGAAACCTACTGGAATGGACCGACCTTGCGACCGGACTTGCAAGGTCGGTCGGCCTAAAACTTTCCCGTAATGTAACTCACTGGAATGGACCGAACTTGGGACCGACCTTGTCCATGGTCGGTCGAGTCCAGAATGTCGAAACCAAAACACACTGGAACGGACCGACCTTGGGACCGGACTTGCAAGGTCGGTCGGGCCTGAAATTTTCCAGCGTATTACCCTACTGACTTCGACCGACCTTGGGTCCGACCCTGGGTAAGGTCGGTCGAGTCATACAAAAAAAATAAAAAAAATAATAATTATAATAAGTATTTATATGTATACCCACATATACATATGTACATATATATAGAAGTACATCATTGTTAACTAAGGAAATAGACTTAAAGTAATGAAGAGCAAGTAACCAATGTGTAAGTGTAAGAATTGTAAAGACATAGTAAGTATGAGTTAGGAAACGTAAGAGATACACGAGTTAAGTTAATTATAGTTAAATTAATCACTCGATCGTATGTATGTCATAGGACTTGGATTGTGAACACCGAAGGAAAGTCGGTTACAAGTACAACAGTGAACGGTATGAACTTCTCATGCCCCGTATGCTACCTTGGTTACTCTGATTTGTGGGTTTTGTGCTAATTGATCACCTAAATAAGATAAACGCACAAATCGGACTTATTATGTTTACTTGTGCCCATATGATGTTGTGCCTTGTTGGATACTGTCTTTAAATCATAGTTTGTATAATTCATTAAATGTATGGATGATGTTGAATGTGTGTATGCTTGATGTATTGTGTTGTGACCAAATACAGTGGTGATGGACTTCTAACTGATTCCTAACAAGCTAACCAATCTAACTTAATAAATTGGTAAATTGGAATGAGTAAAGTCCGATATAGTTTCGGCCACACGTGAGGAGGCGGAGTCCAAGAGGTTGGCTCCAATTCCTGGCTCTTAAACTTGTCCATGGCCCAAACCCCTTAAATGGGTAGCATCCTGGATTGGTGAGCCGAGTAAACCCGGTGGTGGGACGGTGTAGTCCCTGCCCGGAGGTCATACCGACTTAACATGAGTAAAAGTAAGTAAGTAAGAATGAGTAAACAAGTATGGAAAAGTAAGTAAGTAAAGTAAGAGAAAGATTGTGTAAGTATTGCGTAATGAGTAAAAGAGTAATAAGCATCCGATTAACCCGGATGTGTAATTTGGCTAACCCTTGTGAAGGTAAGTAATGTGTATGCTATTGTAATGATGTTTTGGCTTGTGTATTGTATTGTGTATGATTGTGTGATGTATGTAAAGCATGTGTGTATGATAATAATGAACCGCGTGTACAGTCGACCTTAAATAGTCAGCGTACCCTAGTTAGCACGCGGTATATGCGAAGTTTATATGCAGCTTTTGCTGAGCCCCTTGGGACATTGTTTTTAATATTTACAGGTCCTCAAGATGGGTGAAAACTTGGTGAGCTCAAGATGATTTCTTTTTGTCTGTAAATAATGAATTGTGAACGGTGTACTAAGTTGTACACGGCTGTAGGTTTTGTTAGTCGGTGTACCATGGGGTACACCCTTTTGGATAATGAAAGAATTATGAGATGGGTATAGATGAGTAGTTGTTTTAAACTCATTATTTTTGGAAGCTAGTGGAAGGTTGTAATTAAATACTTTTGATACTCGGTAATCCAGCAATGTAAGTATGTGATCTTTGTATTTGGTATTTAATGTAGTAGCTCGGTATATTTAGACATCAGACCGTAACTGTAAGTAGTGCAAGCCTACCTAGCCGTATGGGCGGTTAGCGGCGTTGTATCACCCGCCGTAGTAGTAGTATTTCCGCTGCGATGTGGTAGGATTGTTGGGATGATTAGACGGTAAGTATAGGATTAGCGGTAGGGGTGTTACACAGTTATTCACAACATATATACATACTACATGTATATATTGAATGTTTGATACTCTAAATATAAATAAAAGTTTTTGCCGAGATATGATCGAACATTGGATATGTAAAAATTAATAAAAATAGATGTTGGTCTGACTAAGCCACATTAATATTTTAATTTACATGATATTACGATATTAACTTTGTACGGTTAAAATAATAAAAAATAAAAGTATATATATATGTTGGTTTACAATTGTATAAAATTAAAAAATAAACATATATATATCATTTACTAAAACTTTAAACATTTATAAATTTATATATATAGTTTGTATTTATTTTACAAATTTTATCCAACGCGTCAACTAATTTAAATTGTTATTATTTATTGTATTTTTATATTTTATTAATTTATGTGCTTTTTGTAAATTAAAATAATTATATAGTAAAATTTATAAAAACTGCACAAAATTTAAATTTATATACATATATACCATTTACTAATTTAAATTATTTTGACAGCTAATTTATATTAATTTTGTGAATTTTAACCAACATATGTACTAGTTTAAATTATTATTACATGTACTCTATTTTATAGTTTATTAATAAATGTGATACTTTGAAAATTAAAAATATTATAAGTATAAAAAATATATTATGTTACATATATCTTTTGTGATAAATAAATTTTTGTAGTTATATGTAGTTTTAATTAATTTTCATGAATTAGAAAATTTTTGTTTACTTGAAGTTATTTTTAAATTTTCGATAGCTAAAAGGTAAGAAGTTAAATATACTAAAGGTACCATATTGAAAAAAACTATAAAAAAATATTTATATAAGAAGATAATATATCCACTATGACAACAACAATATAGGTTAGTATTTTGGATTATGTAGTAATCACACGTTTATGTTATAAGACAATAATAATTTTATTAACGCTTAAGAATATTAGCTATCATTTTTTATATTCTAGCACAATATCAACTGAAATTTCATCAACATTATTAGTCGGTAGCAATTTCGAAACTTAAGATAGTAGCAATGTAGCTACTTGTTAAAAATATTTGCTGTCATAGCCAAACTAGTAGCACAATAGCAACCTTAATAAAGTGTTAGTAGCAATTCCATAATTTCGCTTATCTACATGGTCGTAGCAACTTTTAAGATAGTAGCTAGTTAGCTATTGATTATAATCTTTTTGCTACTGCTGCTCAAATAGTAGCATAATAGCTACCATGATTGAATTAACATCAACTAAGTAGTAGCAATTCATTAATTTAGCTACCAATATTGGTAGCAAAATTACTTTTACTAAAACTACAGGAATGACAAATAAAATAGCTACTATTGACGGTAACAATCTTGCAAGTTATGGTAGCACAAAGGCAACCACTTTGTTAATAACATCTAAAATCAGTTACAATTTTCTAATTTAGATACCAATATATGTGTAGAAGCAATTTAGCGGTAGCTAAAACGTCTTTTTCTTGTAGTGTTGGAACATACTGGACTTGTATAAGTCCTCCCTGCAATTTCTCACGAACAAAATGCCAATCTAGTTTGATATGTTTAGTTCGTTCATGAGAGACTAGGTTTCTGGCTATATGTATTGCAGCAAGGTTATCGCATTTGAGTGGTATGGGTGTTATGTCAGTGACTCCAATCTCATTTAAAAGCCTACTTAACCAGCTTAATTCTTTTGTTACTTGGCGCATAGCCTTGTATTCTGCCTCAGCAGATGACAAGGCGATGGATGTTTGTTTCTTTGATTTCCAGCTTAGAAGGGAATCACCCAGGAGAATATAATAGCCAGAAACTGATTTGTAATGATTGGGGAGGAAGTCCAATCGGAGTCACAATAGGCTTCTAAGTCATAGTTTGGGGTTTTATTGAAAAGTAAACCAAAATTTGATGTTCTTTTGATGTAGGAAAGAGTATGGTAGACAGTTTTGAGATGTTTAGAAGTGGGAAATTGAAGGAATTGGCTAAGGAACTGGACTGCATAGCATATATCTGGTTGTGTATTAGTGAAGAAGTTTAATTTTCCCACTAAACATCTGTATGCAGTAGGATTCTCTAGTTTGGATCATGAGTCTTTGTGCAGTTTGAGATTAAGAGGTAAGGGAGAAACCGATGCTTTGCAGTTCTGCATATCAAACATGAAGAATCTGATTTATGTAGCATTGTTGGGACATGATTATTCCATCATTTGTTTGTAAAAATTCCATTCCAAGAAAGAATTTTAGCCTCCCCAAATCATTTATCTTAAACTGCCTATCAAGTTGTGTCTTTAGGTTTTTGACTTCTTGTGTGTTGTTTCCAACAACAAGAATGTCATCTACATATATCCCCAATAGTGTTATGCTATTTTTTTTCTTCACAAAGAGGGAATAATCATTTTGAGAATGATAGAAACCTAGTGTAACACCCCTACCGCTAATGCCGTCATTACTGTACAAATACTTACCTTTGCAGCGGATACTCCTTACGCAACGGCGGGTGTACAATGCCGTTAGTCACCCACGTGACTAACAAGGCGAGTTACAATACTACATACTATCGGTCTGATGAACATGAACATACCGAGTACTCTACACAATACATTACTTCCCATTGCATACTCATCCATAATCCAATTACAACTCCAATACATTACTATACCGAGTATACTACAATCCTTACATTACCGATACAGTTTAAGCTTCCGAATGTGCATTACAATACAAGTACCAATCCCTACTATACAACTACCCATGCTTACGGAGCAGTCCCCGTCCTACTCTCTCGAACGGTGGTCAGCTTCGAGTACCTGCACACTAAAAACGTTCCCCCGAGGGGGTCAGCTTACGCTGAATATGACTTCCGCATATTGATAAGTGGTGAAAATATATACTTTTATGAGTCATCTTTACATGCATTTTATATGGTTTATGACATAATTTCACCACTTTGTAGAGTATTCTATTTATATTAGTGAACTTACTTAATTTTTATTATCTTTTAGGTGAATGCTCAATTTGACATAGGCTACCCGCTGCAAGCAAGCAGGCTACCCGCAGCAAGCAAGCAGGCTACCCGCTGCAAGCAAGCAGGCTACCCGCTGCAAGCAAGCAGGCTACCTGCTGCCTACCTTCATATACGTAAAATTCATCACGCATGCAAGCATGCGAGTAGTTCATCTCCAGCCCTGTACGTTAACAATTGTTCCAGCCATGCCCATGTACAAATTTAAAATATCCACGCCTGCATGAAAACGTGCAACACCCTGCACGTAAGAAGAGAGCAACCTGCAACCAACAATTCTCTTCGGCATGGCCCCACTCATGTGGATGAAAAGTTTTGAAAAAAAAAGAAGTTTCACCGGGCTGTTTTTGGACGCGACAAATATATAAAAGAAGATAGTCTGAGAGAGTGAAAGACAGAGCGGACGGACTCGAAAAGAATAGACAGAAACAGAAGAAAAGAAAACAGAGGCGAGAGAAGTCGAAGGAGAAAAACCACGGGACGGGAAAAGAAGAAGAAAAAGGAGGAAGACCCACCTCCATTAAAACTTCTTCAAACTCATGGCTATCTCTTTTACTCTCTTCTCTTTTTATCTCTTTAATGTCTGAGTATCTCTCTTGTACTCTAGGATGAGGGTTTGACCCCAAATCCCTAAACTTGGTTTGTAATTTCTAGTTCACTTAAATTTTGTTTTTCTCTTGAATTTATTGAATGTTTCGAGACTGATCATCTTTATGCATTTGTGGTAATCTCTAATTTCGTACATACTCGATTTAGGGATTTAGACCATGAAGAGAGAAACCCTAGTATTTTGTCTTCTTTAATTAGTTGGTGACTTCTAGTGCTATGTTCAGAATTTGTGCTTAATGCTACTTAGGGACTTTAACCCAAGCCGGTTTTTGAAGGTTAAAATTAACTAAGTAAGATTTGACTTAATCTAGGATCCGAGAGAGTCATTATCTTAGTTCATTAGACAACTACAGTGAATTGGGATTAAGGTCATGTTTGGATGCATTTGGAGATTTCCTCACTCCCGGAGTACACCTATCTTAGATTAGTTAGCTTAGTTTTATTGCTTTGTTTATTTCCCATCAATCAAACAAAAAAAAACCCAAAACCCCCAATTTACATTTATGCACTTTTATTTATATTGTTGCACATTTACTAAGCCTATAACTAATTAGATAGCTGCGAAGTCTCTGTGGATACGACACTTGTTGTACTACTTTGACTGGGTACACTGCCCATTAGTTAGCAATCTAGTTCACTACTATTTTGCACAACAAGTTTTTGGCGCCGCTGCCGGGGACTTCGGTCCAACTATCTGGTTTATTATCGGTTTTAGTTTTCGTACATATTTTTCATTCCTTTATTTGCCTACTTGTGTATAATTTTTGTTTCTGTTCTTTTTAGGATCTTAATTCTGATGGACGGTCATTATGATCAAGCAGAAGGTTGGTATGGCCACTCATGGGGTACAGTTACGACGGGTACTACCTACGATCGAGATGTTGACTGTCAAGGGTGTGGGCATTACCATTTGTGGCCTCCTTGTGAACAACCTAATTTCTGGCCAAGAGAACGACAATCAAATGATTTGTGTCAAAGGTGTGGAGGATATCATGAGGGTTCTCCTTGTCCGGTTGCAATTTCAAGTTTGATGAATATGATGGCAGAGTATATCTCAGTGATCAATGCAATACCGCCAGAATCCACGACATGAACCTGCACGCTCACCCAGATCAAGATATGCAACAACTCCGGAGTGAAGCAGTTCATGAGGAAGAGCAACCTACTGAGGACTTGAGCTACCCCTCTTTATCCCCCTTTTTGAGCTAGAGAGTACTTCGCCAAACAACCACCAGCTTGATTATGAAGACAACTCGTCAGAAGAGAGTTTCTACTTCGACCTCATGGAGTTTCCTCCCTCTGAGGTCACCACCAATTTGTCTCCCCCTCCCTTTTTCATCAAGACAATGAGGATGATCACATCCTCGATTTTGAGGAGGAGACACCGCCTCCCTCCGAGTCATCAGAGGAGAGTGCCACCATCGACTTCAAGGAGTCACATCTCTCTAAAGTTGATATCCATCAAGGCTCTTCCATGAGCCTCGCCAAGAAGATGAGGATATCTACATCCTCAAATTTGAGAAGGAGGAGCCATCAAACTTTGATCTTCACCTGGAGGATCAAGGCATTTCCCACCTGTGCACAAACGAAGTAAGGTGGAAGCTCCAAGCCCACCCGCTAAGTGTGGAGGCCACCTTTCCATTTGATCCTGGACCAGAAATAGAAGACAAAGTCCGCCCCAGAGTTCTCCCTCAACTGCTCAATGAAGATAAGGATTATTTATCCTTAAATTCGAAGAGGAGGCTCCACCAAAATTTGATCCTTGCACCAAGGATCAACAACCTCAGCACTCCCACCTTAAGAAGATTGGTGGAGTTTAAATTATCAAATCTTCAGTGTTGAGGTAACATTCCCTTTTGATCCGGGTCATTCTTCAAGAATTACGATGCCCGCACCAACCACCTGTTGAAGCCAACTTCAACGTTTATATTCGATCCCGGATGACTTCAAGGTGGTGTGGTCTAGCCAAAGACCTTAAAAGGGCAGCTTTCCGAGAGGCAACCCGGATTTCATTTCATTTCATATCATGTCTTTTAAATTTCTTTTAGTTTCAATTGCACTATACTTTGAACTCTTGTGAGCTAACGGGCTTTTTGAGCATCCCTCGGAAGTGCATTTTTGTGCCGAAATTGGTGTTGTTTGTGTTGTGAATATTTTGGAAACAGGTGTGCCCCTCTGAAAAAGTGGATTTAGGAACAATTTCAAAGGAAACTCTGGCAAAATTTTTCCAAGGACCTTCATCTCCAATGATCGAAGGCTGCGCCTCATCGACCCCGGACACTCTCAAGTGTGGGGGAATCCCGTCTTCAGTCTGCACCTTATCAGGGGAGTACTAACCAGTTTTCACCCTTCTTTTAATTTTGCACAATACATATCATACACCACTTTTTGTTAAACTCTATGCAAGTGCTTCGAAAAGGTCTTTTGTTTCTCCCTTCGTTACTCCTGAACATGAGGACATTGTCCCATTTAAGTGTGGGGGAGATGACCTTTTCTTTTTGCGCACTGCTCACTTTCCTTATGCTTCTATTGCTTCCACTTAGGAGTTACATTTAAATGTAAGCAAGTTTTTCTTTGAATTCTTGGGATTTTTCATCAAAAAAATTCAAAAATTCTCTCTTGAGGAGCATGTATATGGGTTCTGGTGCAGCCATATAACCTCATCTTGGTGAATTATTATTGCTTAGGGGTTCCTTCTATCTATCTCTCTTAGGGATTGCTAAGGGGTGCTTCTTTGTGAAAATCTAAAAAGGGACTTGTGAGACACCATTGGTAACCAACAAAATGAGAGTTGAGTGTTCTTTAATGCAAAGGCTAAAATGCCTAAATATATCTCCTCATCTCTTATGAAAAAGTGAAACAAATGCATACATCTATTTTTCCTTTTGTTTTCTCCCTCAATGCCCATTCTTGAGAGAAGTTGGCCATGGTAAAAGTTCTCCTAGTCACCTAATCTTTATAACTCTGAAGCACTCTAGATCATACCCCGAAACTCTATCTTTTTATTGTTACCCGAAGCACACCCTTGTCACCATGATGAGGTCGGTTCGCACTCCTCATGAGTTTTCCACCATTTTGTTCACTCACTCAATCCAAGAATTCATCTAAACACTTGCTTGCTTTAAATATTTCTCCTTCTTGAGGGTTCCTAGTTTTGCTTGGGGACAAGCAAAAAGATAAGCGTGGGGGAGTTGATAAGTGGTGAAAATATATACTTTTATGAGTCATCTTTACATGCATTTTATATGGTTTATGACATAATTTCACCACTTTGTAGAGTATTCTATTTATTTAGTGAACTTACTTAATTTTTATTATCTTTTAGGTGAATGCTCAATTTGACATAGGCTACCCGCTGCAAGCAAGCAGGCTACCCGCAGCAAGCAAGCAGGCTACCCGCTGCAAGCAAGCAGGCTACCCGCTGCCTACCTTCATATACGTAAAATTCATCACGCATGCAAGCATGCGAGTAGTTCATCTCCAGCCCTGTACGTTAACAATTGTTCCAGCCATGCCCATGTACAAATTTAAAATATCCACGCCTGCATGAAAACGTGCAACACCCTGCACGTAAGAAGAGAGCAACCTGCAACCAACAATTCTCTTCGGCATGGCCCCACTCATGTGGATGAAAAGTTTTGAAAAAAAAGAAGTTTCACCGGGCTGTTTTTGGACGCGACAAATATATAAAAGAAGATAGTCTGAGAGAGTGAAAGACAGAGCGGACGGACTCGAAAAGAATAGACAGAAACAGAAGAAAAGAAAATAGAGGCGAGAGAAGTCGAAGGAGAAAAACCACGGGACGGGAAAAGAAGAAGAAAAAGGAGGAAGACCCACCTCCATTAAAAGCTTCTTCAATAACTCATGGCTATTGATAAGTGTGAAATTGACGTAGTTTTATAAGTGCTAAATCCTTATTTTGTGTAACTTTTTACGTACTTTCTCACACTTATCCTATGTTTTTCATGACTCTTACTTTGGACAAGAACTGATGCCAATTTATATAATTAAATCAGGAAATGATGGTGGAAATGCATAGTTCTCCTCACGAGCTTTCCAACGCCGCAAACGGGGAACAAATCGGAGCTCAAACGAAGAATCTAAGGCTGTCAAGAGAAGACCGGTGCCAAAAATAATTTTAATTATATATAAAAAAAAAGATAAAAAGTCTACAAACATTGCGTAAGAGTTTTGTAAAAAAAAAAAGAAAGAAAACGTTCATTAAATTTTAAAAAAAAATCAAAATCAAATTTTGAACGCTTTTGCGTTCAGTAAAAAAAAAAAAGAAAACTCGAATGTTCAACGCGTGAACAGTAAAAAATACTGTTCACGCAAATCTTCAGACGCGTGGGTTTGAAAAAAAAAATTCAAAATTCAAAATCAAAATCAAAATCAAAATCAAATCTGAACGCGTGGGTTAGAAAAAAAAAATTAAAAAATCAAAATCAAAAGATGTACGCGTGAAGCGCCGGAACATTAGAAAAGGAAAAAAAAAATCTTTTTCAAAGTCTGCTTTTGCAGACTGCTTTTCAAAACAGAAAGAAATAAAAACAGCTCCAGCACGACAGATCGCCCACCTTTTATTTTCCTGATTTGCTGCGCATAATATTATCCATCTACCACCATCCTAAATTTCTGCTCCTGAAATCACGCAGCTGCTGCACCCCCTCTGCTTACTCCCTCCTTTTTCAGTCTATAAAAAACTCATATCTGCTCCAATTTTTGGACATCGATCGAACACACAAGCAGACCATTACTCCCCCACCATTTCACTTTCATTTCATCCATTTCTAATTCCCACGTAAACACACCCTTCACATCTTCATTTTATTTTCTTTTTCCACCACACTTCCACTTATTTTCCATTTCCACCACAAACTTCCATCTATTTACACATTCTCCACAAATATTATCCAAATATTGCAACTTCTATCCCGGTATGTTAAAATAACGGAGCAGCTTTAGGAGTCTACAAAACAGATGATTTCTTTTACTCTTGTTTCTGTTTATTTATTTAATATGTCCGGCTAGAATAATTATACTCTGGGGGATGGTTATTATTAGTTTGTTTTAATTATGCAATTTATTTTACCGGTTAAATTTTTTATAATTTGATACAATTAATGTTATTCTCTCGCTTTACAATAAATTACATGAGTTTATTGAATTGCCTTACGAAATCTATTTTGATCAGATCCGTGATAAATAGATTGGTCCTATTAATTGCTATGTATGTGGAAAAATTTATTCTGATTGAATAAATCTAGTATTTCAGACGCAAAAATATATTTCTTTTTACTTAGTCGTTTACATGTGTTTTGCTTGAGTTTATATCAAACCTTGCATGTTCTGGTAAACGAGGTCATTAGAATTTAGGATTTGAATCTGAAGACTTTAAAAGGAATTTTGCCAATTTATTCTTAATTAAACCGGTAGAATAGCATAATTAATCAAACGAGTAAAACCTGATCCCAGAGTCCGTTCTTCCATTTTCACAAACCACTTTTAATATTTTGTTATTTTAATTCTTAACTGTTATTTAATTTCTTGCTGTCTCTCATTTAAATTTACAAACAAAAACAAACCCCCTTCAATTACCAATTATCTAAGGCTAGACTTATTTTCCTCAAGTCCCGCGGATTGATACCTAGGTCGCTTTTAATTACTACACTGCTGCGACCGGGATTTTTGCAACCCGACGGTCTATTGATTTGTTGATTTCTAGGATTAATTTCTTAGCTTTTAATACATCAAATAAATTTGTTTGCAGCTATCTCTTTTACTCTTCTTCTCTTATTTATCTCTTTAATGTCTGAGTAGTCTCTCTTGTACTCTAGGATGAGGGTTTGACCCCAAATCCCTAAACTTGGTTTGTAATTTCTAGTTCACTTAAATTAGTTGTTTTCTCTTGAATTTATTGAATGTTTCGAGACTGATCATCTTTATGCATTTGTGGTAATCTCTAATTTCGTACATACTCGATTTAGGGATTTAGACCATGAGAGAGAGAAACCCTAGTATTTGCCTTCTTTAATTAGTTGGTGACTTCTAGTGCTATGTTCAGAATTTGTGCTTAATGCTACTTAGGGACTTTAACCCAAGCCGGTTTTGAAGGTTAAAATTAACTAAGTAAGATTTGACTTAATCTAGGATCCGAGAGAGTCATTATCTTAGTTCTATTAGACAACTACAGTGAATTGGGATTAAGGTCATGTTTGGATGCATTTGGAAGATTTCCTCACTCCCGGAGTACACCTATCTTAGATTAGTTAGCTTAGTTTTATTGCTTTGTTTATTTCCCATCAATCAAACAAAAAAAACCCAAAACCCCCAATTTACATTTATGCACTTTTATTTATATTGTTGCACATTTACTAAGCCTATAACTAATTAGATAGCTGCGAAGTCTCTGTGGATACGACACTTGTTGTACTACTTTGACTGGGTACACTGCCCATTAGTTAGCAATCTAGTTCACTACTATTTTGCACAACACATATACCGCGTGCTAACCGCGGTACATCGACTACTTTGGGTCGGATATACATGGAGTTCATTTTTACATGCATACGTACATACTCATACTACGATAATACAATCAAAGATACCTACATAAATACACAAGTACAATGCTTACTAAGGAAGACAATTCAATAGTCAACCATTTGTGTTTGTTATACATTCATTACTCTTCGTACAGTGTTCAATATTCGTTACTCTACTCATGCTTACTCCCTACTCTTGCGTACTCATCACTCCATGTTCAATACCTTACTCGTACACGATCCTTACTCTGTGCTCATTACTATACTAGTGCATACTCACTACTCAATTCCCCCTACTTACTCTTACTTACTCAATACTCGATACTTACTCGTACGTACTCAATACTCGGTACTCGTTACATACTCATACTTGCTTCTTACTCGATACTCATTACCTTACTCATACATATGCAATACTCATTACTTTGGCCTCTGGGCGGAGTCATACTTAAGACTCGCCACCAGACCTACAATACGAGGGCTATACGCTTAGCTCCTCAAATACTCAAATGTCCGTTCTACCGGACTACACGAATTCCCAACACTCTTCTCTCAGAGCACAATACAATCTCATGGATTAGCCTAGAAGTATCTCTCTTGATAACCTCCACCCGCTTAGGGAATTACCACCGACTAGTATCCTTAGATTTAAGGGTTTCCCTAACATATCGAATACTCTCATGTTCGGGACATACTTACATCAGTCGGGTCCTCTCATAATGGGTCGACTAATTGCTAAAGGGGTTTGGAGGTCCCTCATCATTCTTTACTACTCTCATGGTTCATGTTTTGCACCAAGATTAATTCCTCTATAGAGGTTACTCTTATACTTCCACTACTTTTTGTTTGTGGATTATTCAGTTCGTTTCTCCTACCGTTATCGGAAGGTTATTACTCCCGTACACTCTCTCACATTCTAGTGAGTTCATTGGTTTACGTTATCATTTATGGGTTCGTTGGTTTAGTGCGTTGCTACGGTTCCATTAGTTCACACACGACTCTCACTACGAGTCAATACACAACAAGACTCATCTATGAGTCGGTCTACGCACTAAGTAAAGCCACACAATCATCAAGAAGGTTAGCTCAATCAACATACAGCAAGACATATAATGAAAGGCAATAAACCGTTTTCATGCTTTAGTCTTGATTAGCCGGCATACAGCACACAAATCAACGAAACTCGGTTAGCATACGGGGCATGAGGAAACCATACCTTTCACCGGAGTTAGCTCTACCGTGTGTTCCCTTGTTCCTTGGTTCACACTTGTTCCACTGATAATGTTTCAACATTATTATTAATACTATATCCTTACGATACACAAATATTTACTACTCTTGTACTTACCCAGTTATCCCGGTGTATTTAATGTTCTCATATTCTCAACTTACTTGGTTACTTCCTACACTTGCGTTCCTACTCATATACTTACTTTCTTACCCTTACTACTTCATTTAGTGTACTACTACATATATGCATATATGTGTATAGGCATATATATATACATATGATTATTATATCATATAGTAATAATATTTTTTTTTTGACTCGACCGGACTTGCGACCGACCTTGCAAGTCCGGTCCATTCCAGTAGCTATCAGTACGGGAAATTTTCTGGCTCGACCGAACTTGCAAGTCCGGTCGCAAGTTCGGTCCATTCTAGAGCTTTCATCTGCGAATTTTTCTGGCCGACCGAACTTGCAAGTCCGGTCGCAAGTTCGGTCCATTCCAGAAGGTTTCAGACGGGAGAATTTTCTGGTCCGACCGAACTTGCATGTCCGGTCGCAAGTCCGGTCGATTCCAGAAGGTTTCCCGTCTTTGTAAATCTGGGCTCGACCGAACTTGCAAGTCCGGTCGCAAGTCGGTCCGGCCCAGTACTTCAGTTTTAAATCTGTTTTCAGCTCTCTTTGCCCATTGTTTCCCCAATCTTCCTACATGTAATCCCACATGTTTAAACACTACTAGGCCCTCCAAATTGCCTTAGTTCATCCAACAATTCCTTACTCTTCTCTAAATCCACATACACAATTTCTCCTCACTTCCTTTCAATTCTTACAATTGTTTTCTTTACTCTCATGCTACAGATTTTCCTTCTAACCTTTACCATTCAATACTCCCTCTACCAATACTACTCCTAGTATCCCAAATACATTTCCAAGCAATTACAATGTCTATACCCAAGTCTAGCATTCATTTTACTAATTCTTGCACATTAGATTCTCCTAACTTCTCCAATGTATTCTTATACACTTTGCTACAGATTTTACACTTCCTATCCCTCATACTACAATTACCATTCCATAACTACTAAACATCTATACTAATCCCAATACATACCTTGGTTCTTCCATTCACCAAGTCATCCACTAATGCACAATTCCCACTAAAATTTTGACATAGATCACCTACTATTCTAGCTTCTCCACATACATACTTTCCATCAAATTCATTCCTATTCTAGCCAAACCACAAGGGTTCTACCAGCACACATACTAAGCAATCTTAATACACAATACCCATCAATCACAATACCAACACATACTCATTACACTTGGCCCAAAGCCTTCAATTCAAATACTTGCTCTTAAATACTCAAATTTCACAATCCTCAATACTAGTACAAGGTTTTGGTTCTTTAAATATTTTACCCATTCCCATTACTCTAATGCAATAGAATTAACATTAGGAAGGAGCTCTTACCTTGAGCTTATACTTCCTTCTTTCTTTTCCATTTTTCCTCCTACTCTTTCTTGTCCAAATCGGTTTTGTGGGGATGGAGTTACCAAACTCCATTCCCAACACCAATTACACAAAGAACATAATTAATACTAACCCTCATATTAACACTAATTTATTGAAGTGTTTTAAATACAAATTCTAGGGTTTACCTTTGGGTGCTTTAGGAGGGGTTTTAGCCCTTGGTTCAAGAAGGTGTTCTCACCACCATTGGAGGGTTGAAGCAAAGCTCCAAAACAAGAGGAAAAACAAGGTAGAGAGGAGACAAAAATCGGCCACCAAGGAGATGGGAAAAATGAGGTCTTTCATGGAGATTTTTACCTTGTTGGAAAGAGGAGACTCCAAGCTTCACAATGGTGTGCTTTTCTCTTCAAATGGGGAAAACCCATGGAGATGAAGTTGCTCATTTTCGGATTTTGAAAAGATAGAAATGTAGAGCTTGAAGGAGATTCAAATATGTTTTATTTTTCATTTGGAGCTCACATGGAGGTAGAGCAAGAGAAGAGGCTGCCATGGGAGCTGTTTGGAGAGCTCCAAAATCGCCCAAAATTCAGAGAAGGGAGTAGGGAGATGGTGAAGAGAGAGAATAGGAGAGAGAAGAGGGAAAGTGAGAGTGAGGTGAGAGAGGGGTATTTTTTCTTTATGTACTTTGTTTACTTTTTGCTTTTTGATTTACTTATTTGTTACTTGTGTGTGTGTGAGAGAGCTGTTTACAACAGTAAAATCGGCCCCCACACTGTTATACTAGCTGGAGCGTTTTTTCTTTTTCAGAAAACGCTCGTTATTTTACCCGGTTTTGATACTATTCACTAACCGGGCCCGTTTTCCGGAATTTTCTCGTTTAATCATTTTTATTGGTTATTAAGCTTCCATAAATGCTTAATAATTATTATTTAATGATTTAATTTTTACGGGTCTGTTTGACCACTTAAAGCCACGTTTTCGGGTTTCCTCGAAAAACGTGCGCTAAAGCTCTTTTAGCGTTTTAATACATTTCTTGGATCCGTTTTCTTCGGGAATCATTCCCGTATACTAATTAGGCATGAATAAGCCTTAGGAATCCTTACGATACTATAACCGAGGTCTCGTACCTCCTATGGTTATTTAACGCTCATTTTAGCGTTTTCCGCTTTCTAAGCGTTTTTCTCATTCTTTGGATTTATTTTCTTTACCAAAATTACTTAGGCACTATTAGGCCCTTAAATACTATATTAGAATAATAATCACCATATTTAAGTTCGGGGTATTTCAATCTACCCCCCTTAAAGAACTTTGCCCTCAAAGTTGGTGAATCTAATACTGTTACTCGTACAATACTCTATGCTAAGGTTATGACCTCTACATATAACTTGTCAAACTCCAAATGTCTGACATGATGCATACTACGCATCCAAACAGCATGTCACTGCATGCATAGCAATCAAAAATATCCGTTTACTTCTCTCTTCTCAAGGGGGTCCATCCGAAGACAATTAGGTACAATCCTCCCCCAATGGCGAGTGATCCCTCAGGTACCGGTCACGTTTGAACACTTACGCTTTCTGGTTCACGGCCGTCATGACTTGAGCACTTACGCTTTCTGGCTCTACGGTCCTTTGGTTCTGATCAAATTCATTTGCACATATAGAGATCCTCAGGCACTTACTCATACTTACTTACTCATACTTTACTCATACTACTCATACTTACTCACTTACTCGGGACTACGCTGCCCCAGTGCCCTTGGAAAAATACAAAACACACCTGTTACCGTACACCCGGTGTAGTGGTTTCAAACTACTCTACACTTCCACAGACTCAAAACTAGCTTCACCTCCTATGGTTTCGACCGGATACCCGTGCCTAGGCATGGAAGATCCACTAGCGCCGTGGGAGCGGTTTTAAAACCGATCCTCATTCTCAGTTTGAAGAAAACATTGTACCAAATTAGTTTTGGAAATTCATTTTGAAAACTTGCATACATCTCCCAATTTCAATTTATGATGTATTCCTATTACTAGTGTTATTATTGTGGCCACTTAGGGAGCTTCCAGAGTCCTTCAACCCCAATGTGATCAGCATTGGTGTTGAATTATCCTTCCACCCCAATTTGTGTTCGGCTTCCCTTGATCGCTAGCAAATCAAGTTCCACTTCCCACCTCAATACAAACAGACAGATCAAACATTATTTCGTTTTCTATCTTTTTAATCTTGCTACTCATAATCATACACATACATTTTCCAATTATATGATTCACTTACTTACTTACTAATCATTTCTCATTTACTACATCTTCTCCAACTACTATACTTAAGAATTCATGGGTATACCCATTAATTTGCTATACTCCAATTTATACTCATAAAATACATCGGTTGTACACCGATTCATACTCATTACATACGTCGTCGTATACCGATTCATACTCATTACATACATCGGTTCCGTACCGATTTATACTCCTCAAGTCTCCCATACATACTCATTCTTCATACTATTACCAATCGGGTTCCCTATACTTACTTCCCAAATTACCACAATTACACGATGAGTGAATACAAATGTTTATGTAACATAAGTATCAATCATCAAAACAATTTTTGCGCTATGCGCATTGTAGTTTACGCACCTATCACGTAAAACATACATTTCGCGGTTTTCGCTCTACCCCCCTTAAAAGGGATTACGCCCACGTAATCTACCATGTGTCAACATTGGACATTGGTCGAAGGCATTCAGCCGTCATGGAGTGGTTCAGTTTCCATGCGGTCTATTATACAATGTTCCTTGATCAACGGGTCTTAACCGTATCGGTTAGTCCCTGCATCAAGAATTTTCATCGGAGTTTATTTAACTCTTAACCGGGTTCGGTTCTAGCCTAAATGGCTTTGAGGCATTGGTGATTAGCCTTTTATTCACTAGGTGTATTTCGCTTAGAATTCTGGGTCCACTAGCTTCTGCTGCGCGACCCTGATAACTTGGGTTATTCGCCCTTCTTGTTATCTTGAACGTGTTACGCATCACCCTTTTATCCCTCTTATTGTGGAATAAGGTTTATTGACCAATGTGGTGTTCTCTTACCGTGCTCGAACTCGGTGAGTTTAGATTCATAACCAGCTCTCTGGCAATGTATATACGTACTGTTGTGTTTGTAGTGATCATTCACTTGGTTTCTCCGACTTATTGTCGGTTGAGGTTAAGTCACTACTTGGTTGTAGTGCTTCCTCTGTCGTTAGTAGCTTCTGAGCTACACCAGTTTCTCTGGTTCATTACAAGTGTTCTTTACTTGTATGACCTTGCATTTTCCATGCGTCGGTCCTTGTGACTTTCTTAAGTCTCCTTTCGCTTTTATTCCAATGGAATTCACATCTTGTGATTGTTGGTGTGTTTCACACCTTCGTGCTCTTTGGCCTTAGGCCGCACGGTTTGTTTCCAAGCTTTTGCTCAACTGGCTTACGCCGTGTTTACTGGTGAAAGGAAGAATTTACCACTACTTACGTTCTCCATATCCTTAGCTATCCCACTAGATCATTGACTACACAAGTGCAATACCAAAACACTCAGTCCTACAGAGTGCAGAGGCGTAAACGCTTGGCAGTAACTCTCTTATGAGATCGCAATAGGAATTATTGTTACTCCTTCAGGTGGTGTTTCATCATTTCGTGCGGACTCCTGGCTTGTTGCCCGGTCTGTCCACTATCTCGAATTAACAATTCCATAGCATTAGTGATTACTCATATACATTGGTCGCCTGTTGTGCACCATGTTCTTACAGATTCCATAGTATTGGTTTACATGGCATCCACTGTTGCTAGCTTCAGCTCATGCATTTATACAATGGTTTCCCATGTATTTGGCAATACCGAATATGGTATTCCTTTATTTTTCTGAGCTCCCTGAGCATCATTGGTTTTATAACCGGTTACTCCTTGGTTCAACAATTGCTGTTGAAGCTTATTTCACATTGCTTGGCAATAGTTGTATGCTCAAGCTTGACTACACTAGTAGTTCTGAAAGGTATATTTCCCGACAGTTACTGATGGTATCCCCTTCTTGGGATCCACGTGTTCACCGCTCTTGCGGTCTCACATTTGAGGGGCGTCCTCATTCATCGATTGTTACTCTTTTATCGGTGCCGTCCTTGACACCTTCCATATGTTCACCTTGGTTTTGCAACCGTTGTTTGTGGTAAGTTTCATGGCCTACTAGCCATATTGCCTAGAGCTCTGCTCATCATAGGTTGTTTCCAATGGTTATTCTCCTACCTAGCTGGTTGGAGGTGATACTGGGCTCCATGATAAGATCGTCGCATCACGCTTCCGTTGTTGGAGACCCTTTTTGTATCTGGTATTGATCGATACCATTTATTATTTGGGGTATCCCCTGTCAAGTGGGATCCCTTCGGTGTTCTAACCGGTTTCGTTCCGATTGTGGTGTTTTTACCACGACATCTCGTTCAACTGTGTTGACTTGCTACCCTTTATGGATTGCTCCTGGGTAGTGCCGATTATATGGTAGCATCTGACATGTATGAGTATTTTCAGTTTGTTGTCCTACCTTGCGGTTCTGGATTGAGTTATCCGTTAGGGTTGTAACGTCTCCCGTTCTTAGGGTAGACCATTGGTGTTTTTCCTTGTTATAACGGATTAATCCCTTCCGGTGATGAATGGTATTTCTGTACCTTACATCACCCTGTGTGTTTGTGGTAGTTGTTCTGGGAATCTATCCCGTTCATTGAACACTGATGTGTTAATGTTAGGCATTTGCCTTACTGTGTTTAGACTGGGTATTCCTTCCAGCCATCATGTTTACTTATATATTCAGACATGTCCAATGTCTTATCCCGTTGTTGTGCTTCTTGCACTTTAACTCTTAAGCTCCTCCTGTAGTAGGTTCTTGACTCCTTAGCTTGTAGCTTATCTGAGTTTTCTGCTTTTTGGGTATCCAACTGTTCTGTTTTAATTTACTTATGGTCCGTAGAACAGAGTTGACTACTTCCCGTGTTTCGTACACTACATGTATACATACGTGGGGTACCGTCTTGGCACGTTACCACTTACCTAACTACATGTCAGGCCCGCAAGCTCCTTCGGAGTGCGGTCGTCCCACATCCCGTATTTGGGTACACTCGTAGTGTTCGTCACACGCCTAGGTGAAGTATTCTATTGTCAACTCCTCTTGTATCATCTATGATACTCACCGTAATTCCGTCTGTTTGGTTTTAAAAATCCAAGGTTTAAAGAAGAGTTTGTGATTTTGAAAGAAAATTTGGGTTTTGAAATAACAGTTCGGTGTTAAAAGAATTCTTCATGGCGTTGCCATGTTCGGTCTTGACCAAGTTCAGCTTCTTGCTGACCGGTGTCTTAATACAATGGTCGGCCGTTAGGCCTTTCCGAGGTTTCGTTATTTAATACTTAGGATTGGTGATCCTATATTTGCTCCATTCGTCATAGCGGTACTTTAGCAAGTATTTGCGGGTTGTTAAAAGTCTTCCAACCGTCTTGTAGTTGCTGCACTTGCCCTGGCAAGTGCGCGGGTAGGTTGTTTTTCGGTTAACGTATACCGGTTCGGTATCGTTTCCATCCATAATTGGTGGTTTATTAGATCTTCCTTTGATCTTTTGATCTTGGTGATCGATCTCCTGAGTCGCTTCTCAGTATACTTGACATGGTTGTCGTCCATCCGGGTGTCTCACACCTTCAGTGTGGTTAACGAGACTTGACTTATCCTTAGGAACCAGGTTGTGGTCCTATAGGTGTATGTGTTATGATTTCTTTCATAGTTTCTGAACTATGTTGTTCGGTTATTGCAGCCTCTTGGCATGTAGGTTTGGTATTAATCCAACCTCGACTAATCCTTAGTCGGTTTGTATACCGTTGTTGGTATCATCAAAGATTACGGTCCGTAGACTCTCTTGTCTCGGCTTGTTACTCCATTTCCTTGCTTCATTGCACGACTGTGCTTCTCTTCTTGCTGGCTACACATGGTTCTCGCGACTGCGAAGCATGTCGCCCCATGGTGCCATAAATTCCATTATCCTTGTGCTTAGGATCTTCATTCCTCCGCCATTAAGTGCGGTCCTTGTCATTCAACGGGAACCGTCTTCGGGACTTCCAGTTCTTGGACTCTACCGTATGACAGGTTCTTTTCTAATAAGGTTTACTTGCAACTGCCAGATCGGGTGTTACCCGAGTGTGAGAGGTCTTTCCATCTCTCTGGCGTTCTTGTCCCAACTTACAACGGGGGACGCGGAGGGCGGGTATGGTTACTGTAGGTATCCAGATCACACTGGAAATTCCTATCTAGCGTCCTCACACACTAGCACTCAACCCTTAGCCCTAAGTCTCTACTTCCTAACTCGGTATTTACCTAAACTCGGTATTTCATCCATCAGAGCGATACTTCGCTCTGATACCACTTTTTGTAACACCCCTACCGCTAATACCGTCATTACTGTACATACTTACCTTCGCAGCGGATATCTTACTCAACGGCGGGTGTACAATGCCGTTAGTCACCCACGTGACTAACAAGGCGAGTTACAATACTACATACTATCGGTCTGATGAATATGAACATACCGAGTACTCTACACAATACATTACTTCCCTTGCATACATCCATAATCGATACAACTCCAATACATACTATACCGAGTATACTACAATCCTTACATTACCGATACAGTTTAACTCCAAATTCATTACATACAAGTACAATCCCTTACAACTACCCATGCTTACGTAGCAGTCCCCGTCCTACTCTCTCGAACGGTGACAGCTTCGGTACCTGCACACTAAAAACGGTCCCCCGAGGGGGTCAGCTTACGCTGCATATGAAATCCGCATATACCGCGTGCTAACCGCGGTACGCGACTACTTTGGGTCGGATATACATGGAGTTCATTTTACATGCATACATACATACTCATACTACAAATACAATCAAAGATACCTACATAAATACACAAGTACAATACTTACTAAGGAAGACAATTCAATAGTCAACCATTCGTATTTTGTTATACATTCATTACTCTTCGTACTGTGTTCGATATTCGTTACTCTACTCATACTTACTCCTTACTCTTGCATACTCATCACTCCATGTTCAATACCTTACTCGTACACGATCCTTACTCTGTCTCGTTACTATACTAGTGCATACTCACTACTCAATTCTCTACTTACTCTTACATACTCAATACTCGATACTTACTCATACGTACTCAATACTCGGTACTCCTACATACTCATACTTGCTTCTTACTCGATACTCATTACCTTACTCATACATACGCAATACTCATTACTTTGGCCTCTGGGCGGAGTCATACAAGACTCGCCACCGGACCTACAATACGAGGGCTATACGCTTAGCTCCTCAAATACTCAAATGTCCGTTCTACCGGACTACACGAATTCCCAACACTCTTCTCTCAGAGCACAATACAATCTCATGGATTAGCCTAGAAGTATCTCTCTTGATAACCTCCACTTAGGGAATTACCACCGACTAGTATCCTCAGATTTAAGGGTTTCCCCAACATATCGAATACTCTCATGTTCGGGACATACTTACATCAGTCGGGTCCTCTCATAATGGGTCGACTAATTGCTAAGGGGTTTGGAGATCCCTCATCATTCTTTACTACTCTCATGGTTCATGTTTTGCACCAAGATTAATTCCTCTAATAGAGGTTACTTATACTTCCACTACTTTTGTTTGTGGATTATTCATTTCGTTTCTCCTACCGTTATCGGAAGGTTATTACTCCCGTACACTCTCTCACATTCTAGTGAGTTCATTGGTTTACGTTATCTTTATTGGTTCGTTGGTTTAGTGCGTTGCTACGGTTCCATTAGTTCACACACGACTCTCACTACGAGTCATACACAAGACTCATCTATGAGTCGGTCTACGCACTAAGTAAAGCCACACAATCAATCAAGAAGGTTAGCTCAATCAACATACACAAGACATATAATGAAAGGCAATAAACCGTTTTCATGCTTTAGTCTTGATTAGCCGGCATACAGCACACAAATCAACGTAACTCGGTTAGCATACGGGGCATGAGGAAATCATACCTTTCACCGGAGTTAGCTCTACCGTGTTCCCTTGTTCCTTGGTTCACACTTGTTCCACTGATAATGTTTCAACATTATTATTAATACTATATCTTACGATACACAAATAATTACTACTCCCGTACTTACCCCGTTATCCCGGTGTATTAATGTTCTCATATCTCAACTTACTTGGTTACTTTTTACACTTGTTTTCCTACTCATATACTTACTTTCTTACCTTTACTACTTCATTATAGTGTACTACTACATATATATGCATATATGTGTATAGGCATATATATATACATATGATTATTATAATCATATAGTAAAATATTTTTTTTTTACTCGACCGGACTTGCGACCGACCTTGCAAGTCCGGTCCATTCCAGTAGCTACCAGTACGGGAAATTTTCTGGCTCGACCGAACTTGCAAGTCCGGTCGCAAGTTCGGTCCATTCCAGTAGCTTTCATTACGGAATTTTTCTGGCCGACCGAACTTGCAAGTCCGGTCGCAAGTTCGGTCCATTCCAGAAGGTTTCTGACGGGAGAATTTTCTGGTCCGACCGAACTTGCATGTCCGGTCGCAAGTCCGGTCGATTCCAGAAGGTTTCCCGTCTTTGTAAATCTGGGCTCGACCGAACTTGCAAGTCCGGTCGCAAGTCCGGTCCGGCCCAGTACTTCAGTTTTAAAATTCTGTTTTCAGCTCTATACTTTGCCCATTGTTTCCCCAATCTTCCTACATGTAATCCCACATGTTTTAACACTACTTAGGCCCTCCAAATTGCCTTAATTCATCCAACAATTCCTTACTCTTCTCTAAATCCACATACACAATTTCTCCTCACTTCCTTTCAATTCTTACAATTGTTTTCTTTACTCTCATGCTACAGATTTTCCTTCTAACCTTTACCATTCAATACTCCCTCTACCAATACTACTCCTAGTATCCCAAATACATTTCCAAGCAATTACAATGTCTATACCCAAGTCTAGCATTCATTTTACTAATTCTTGCACATTAGATTCTCCTAACTTCTCCAATGTATTCTTATACACTTTGCTACAGATTTTACACTTCTATCCTCATACTACAATTACCATTCCATACTACTAAACATCTCTACTAATCCCAATACATACCTTGGTTCTCCATTCACCAAGTCATCCTAATGCACAATTCCTACTAAAATTTTGCCATAGATCACCTACTATTCTAGCTTCTCCACATACATACTTTCCATCAAATTCATTCCTATTCTAGCCAAACCACAAGGGTTCTACCAGCACACATACTAAGCAATCTTAATACACCAATACCCATCAATCACAATACCAATACACATACTCATTACACTTGGCTCCAAAGCCTTCAATTCAAATACTTGCTCTTAAATACTCAAATTTCACAATCCTCAATACTAGTACAAGGTTTTGGTTCTTTAAATATTTTACCCATTCCCATTACTCTAATGCAATAGAATTACATTAGGAAGGAGCTCTTACCTTGAGCTTATACTTCCTTCTTTCTTTTCCATTTTTCCTCCTCCTCTTTCTTGTCCAAATCGATTTTGTGGGGATGGAGTTACCAAACTCCATCCCAACACCCAAACACAAAGAGAACATAATTAATACTAACCCTCATATTAACACTAATTCATTGAAGTGTTTAAAATACAAATTCTAGGGTTTACCTTTGGGTGCTTTAGGAGGGGTTTTAGCCCTTGGTTCAAGAAGGTGTTCTCACCACCATTGGAGGGTTGAAGCAAAGCTCCAAAACAAGAGGAAAAACAAGGTAAGAGAGGGAGACAAAATCGGCCACCAAGAGATGGGAAAAGTGAGGTCTTTCATGGAGATTTTTACCTTGTTGGAAAGAGGAGACTCCAAGCTTCACAATGGTGTGCTTTTCTCTTCAAATGGGGAAAACCCATGGAGATGAAGTTGCTCATTTTCGGATTTTGAAAAGATAGAAATGTAGAGCTTGAAGAGAGGAGTTCAAATATGTGTTTTATTTTCATTTGGAGCTCACATGGAGGTAGAGCAAGAGGATGAAGAGGGGCTGCCATGGGAGCTGTTTGAGCTCCAAAATCGCCCAAAAATGCAGAGACGGGAGGAGGGAGACGGTGAGAGAGAGGGAAATAGGAGAGAGAAGAGGGAAATAGGAGAGAGAAGAGGGAAACTGAGAGTGAGGGGTGAGAGAGGGGTATTTTTTTCTTTATGTACTTTGTTTACTTTTTGCTTTTTGATTTACTTATTTGTTACTTGTGTGTGTGTGTGAGAGCTGTCTACAACAGTAAAAATCGGCCCCCACACTGTTATACTAGCTGGAGCGTTTTTCGTTTTTTTACAGAAAACGCTCGTTATTTTACCCGGTTTTGATACTATTCACTAACCGGGCCCGTTTTCCGGGATTTTCTCGTTTAATCACTTTTATTGATTATTAAGCTTCCAAAAATGCTTAATAATTATTATTTAATGATTTGTAATTTTTACGGGTCTGTTTGACCACTTAAAGCCACGTTTTCGGGTTTCCTCGAAAAACGTGTGCTAAAGCTCTTTTAGCGTTTTAATACATTTCTTGGATCCGTTTCCTTCGGGAATCATTCCCGTATACTAATTAGGCATGAATAAGCCTTAGGAATCCTTACGATACTATAACCGAGGTCTCGTACCTCTTATGGTTATTTAACGCTCGTTTTAGCGTTTTCCGCTTTCTAAGCGTTTTTCTCATTCCTTTGGATTTATTTTCTTTACCAAAAATTACTTAGGCACTATTAGGCCCTTAAATACTATATTAGAATAATATAATCACCATATTTAAGTTCGGGGTATTTCACCTAGACCCTTTAGGAAATTAGCAAGCTTCTCATACCATTGGCGAGAAGCTTGCTTAAGCCCATATAAAGACTTATGAAGTTTACACCTTGTTTTCCCCATCAACCTTTAGACCTTGAGGTATAGTCATGTAAACTTCCTCATGACGATCTCTATGGAGGAAAGCATTATTTACATCTAATTGGTTTAAGATCCATCCCTTCTTGATGGCAATTATAATTAGTGCGCGGACAATGGTGAGTTTTATGACGGGTGAGAAAGTTTCTTCATAATCCAACCCATGTTTTTGTGTAAAGCCTCTAAAAACCGATCTTGCTTTAAACCTTTCTAAGCTACCATCAGGTTTTAACTTAGTCTTATAGACCCACTTACAGCTAATGGGTCGTTTTCCCTTGGGTAAATCCACAATTGACCAGGTTCCATTTTGTTTCAAAGCTTCAAATTCTGTTGTCATAGCTTGTATCCATTTTGGATCTTTGCTTGCAGCAGAATAATTTGGTGGTTCAGTCAGGTCGTTTATCTGTTTTAAGACTCTGTTAGTGTCCTGGTGGAAAGCGCAAGAAAGGATAGTAGAAATAGGTTTATGGTCTGTCAAGGTGTTGATAGTAGGCTGAGTTTGAGAAGGGGAGTTCTCATATTGAAGTATTTGAGTCAGGATAGTAGAATACAGATCATTGTGTTCCACACTTGTGGTGCAGACATAATCATTGTACTTAGAGGGGAAAACATGGGTTCGGGCGGATCTCCTAAGGGGTAGTGTTTTGTGGGCTGTTCAGGTGGTTATCAGAAGTGGTGTCTTGTTCCAAAGAGGATGATTCTTCTCTTATCTCACGTACAAGGATATAGAGGGGGGGAGAAGCGTGTCATTTTCTTGTTGATCTTTGTTGAAAATATTTTTCCATTCATTGTCAAGTAGAGGATAAATATCCTCAAAGAAGACCAGGTCAAGTGTTGTCTTAATTTTTCTGTCTGCTAGAATTAAAACTTTATACCCTTTTATGTTTTTTGCAATTCCCAATATAAAGGATCTTGGTTCTAGTTTTCCTCTACGTGGGTCTATATTGGTCATATAACATAGGCACCCAAAGTTTTTCTGTTGATTGTAATCAGATTGTATTCCATACAATTTTCATATGGGGTAAGATTTTGTATGACCTTAGTGGGTATGTGAATGATTATGTGTGCAGCATGTTGTACACAAAAACCTAAAAATTCGTTGTCTAAACCTGATTGGAATAACAAAGCTCTAGCAATTTCCATAAGGTGACCCTGTTTCCTTTCTAAACTACCTTGTAAAAACATTTTACCTTTAATAGTCATATAATAATACAAATATCAACATCCAGATAAACATTCATAACTACACTAAACATTTTGATTTACAAGTATTCCTGTGAATCATTTCAAGCCTATCAAGACATCCTTCCCTTCTTAATTATTATAGATCTTCACATATTACAAATAACCAATTTAATCATTAATATGTCTTTCCATTATTAATCTTGAACCATTTATGATTCAATTTCCATCCGATCCAAGTCTAAGGATAAAACTTGATCTTTTAATAGGTGATCCAACCCAGTCTAGGTCTCACAAAGTGAACACCTGATCATTTTGGTGATTCATCCTTTCTAAATGCACTTAAGGCCCTAAAAGATGTGCAAAGACATCACACCAGGGGCGGACAGAGGGGGGGGGGGGCAAATTTTAAAAATTTGTCAAATTATTCTTATAAATTTTTAAAAAATACAACATAATATAAAGTTTTAAAGAAAATTAGTGTCAAAAATTTTTTTACCCCCCTAATAATTTTTGGGTGTCAAAAAATTTTTGAACCCCTCCCCTAAACAAGATTTCTGGATCCGCCACACCCCATATAATACCTTTAAGCTAGAGAGTAAGCAAGCTTAGAGTGTCCTATGGAGCTCGAGGCATATCATAAGGGAAGTAAAAGTAATAAGACAACAACTGACAGGGCAAAATGCCATTTATATGCGCATATCATCTCCACTTCCAGTTCCATTTATGGTAGATTATCCACTTAGTCATTCATAGTCATAACCATTCCTTATAAATCCGCTTCATAAACCAATATTCGGAAAGGAGTTATCTCATCATAATCATCAATATATATAATCCAAATCGGCAGCATTCGATTAGTAATACCATTCATAGGTATATTGAAAACACATCCAAACTTAAAGTTGGGGTTTTATTCTCATTCCATCTTATCCCGGGTTCTTTACGTGAACACCGCTACATATCATTAAAACTCCAAGTAAGGGGTCAAGCCTATTTCCCCTGATCGGTTAGTTGAGTACTGAAACTTATTTGTCTCGGACAGTTAACCGGGTATTGAAACCGATTTCTCTTGAACGGTTAATTGCTTACTAAAGCCTAGCTATTTCTCCCAGATAGTTAACCGCTTACTAAAGCCTATTTCTCTTGAACCAAGTTGCCTTCTGCATTTCCCAGGTCCTACCTTGGCCAACAACGAATCATATAGTGTTGAAGTCTTAATTATCCATATGATGGAGCCACTTAGAAATTGTTTAGGATGTCACAAAACCTTAGTTTAAGGGTTTTTTTTCTTGGATTTCTCTTAGACATCATTCAGCGGCCATCATCATGCCAAATTAATGTTGGTATTCAGCAATTGTAATTCTTCAGCACACTGATGCTGGATTCCGAGAATTGCTCTAGGGTTATGTTCAATTTATGATATATATATAGGATTTTGTCGGTATGCTCTGAATTTGTTAGCATGTGATTATGAGATGAATTTTACTATATTTATTAGTCTAATATTTTTGTGGGTTGCTATCAATATGTGATTCTGAGATAAGAAATCTATACTAAAGAAAGTACATTAACAAAATTTATTAGCATGTGACTTTAGATAGATTTCATTGTAATATAGTGAAACTTGAGCTTAATGCTATCGAGTGACCACATAATTCAATGATGTGTGTTTAATGCTTTACCTAAATTAGATAGAATGAGTATATCTATATCAGGATTTGATCATTAATTAAGTATTCTTGTTAAAGGTTCATTCTAGATGTTTCAAAAGGTTTCCACCCATTGAATCTTAGGAGGAGTATCTCCATCTTATGATTATATGTATGAATATCAATTGTTATGACCCGTAGTTAGGAGATTTGTAATGTTATTTTTCCCATTTCCCTCAATTTCAGATTTATCTCATGAAAACGTCATGCTCAAGTCTTGGATAAGTAACTAAGTTTCTTGTCCCGATTAATAACGGTCTGGGTTTTGGTGTCCAGCATACACACTGCCTCACATACAACATATTCATAGCGTGTAAGCCTTCACACTGACCCATACAACGTCTTATGGTATCAATCATATTCATAGCTTAATATTCTTCGCATTATCTCGTACGTCTAGTGATTCTCATTATACTAATAGTTTATCGAAGGTTCCATCATATAAAAAACTTTTACTTGGCAATTGATTTCGTCCCTCCCAGAAACTTTGTTTGTTAATACATCAGAGTTTGAGAGGCATCTAGGCATCTCTTAGTTTTTTCCTTTCTTTACGTGTGAAACCCAGTCTTTTTTGTCTCCAAACTTGGATGGCAACTGTTGTAATCGACGGCAGACGTGGTAGGACCGCCTTGGACTGGCTCTGTGGCCACATGACACTTGTTGGTTGAAGTTATGATATCTACATAGGTATGAATTCCACTATTTGTGATATTAAAGATAAAACACTACATCTTAATGTAGCTATAGATAGATACATACATGTACATTTGTTCTATAAAAGTTGTATGGTCACCATATGAAAACTGTACAGATGTATATATAAAATTATAGATTGAATTATGGTATTATTGAAATTGTATTAGATGTACATACTGACTTCTCAAACCGTACAGTAAGCTTACAAGACCTGTACTTTACTCTATATAAACTGTACAACTATAAATGTAGCCAAAGATAGCTCCATATGCTTGTAGCTAAAAGGGATTGAGAAAAGTAATGATGAGGTGGAAGAGAAAAGATGTGAGAGAGGTTGTTAACTCTCTTTTGAGAGATCCTAGATAAATGAGAGGGAGACTCTAAGAGGATGCAATAAAAAATAGTCCCACTATTTTAAATAGATTATTTTTTGGATGTTGTCATTTTTCCAAATATAAGATGTTTGGTCTTTTCTATCACTTACTTCCCACATTTACCCCTTACTTTTCTCCTCACACCCGCCATTCTCTTACTTCTTATAAAAAAAGTAAGGGTAAAATAGTCTAAAAATTGTCTCCTTAATTTATGTGGGTTGTGCTAGAAAATTATCTATTAAGAACATGAGGGAGTATTTGTTAGTGGGTGGAATATATTTTTCCTCACAATGCCTAAAAAGACTCCCCTTTCAAGTTTAAATTTCTACTATTTTTTTAAAGTTCAGTTATCATATGAAAGACCAATATATAACCATGTTATTGGAAGCTAAACTTGTCGTGGAACTAAAACCTAATCCGGATATCACTGTCACACCCATACCCATGAGTTGTTCGTCTAAAGTCAAATCATAAACTTAAGTTAATGCTGAAATTTACCAGTACCTTGTGTTTCTTAGTCGGTTGGTGTCAACTTATGTATCGTCTTGCTTTCAATATTTTCACTTCTTTCAACGTATCCTCCCATATCATAGACACAGAGTTAATTTGACACAAGACTCCGTTTGATCAACAAAATCCGACAGCTTGTAGCTTCCCCATTTTTTTATTCTACTTTATATGTTTACAAAAGCTGGTAGTTTTATTTTTACAGCTGAGTCCCACTTTTTTTTTCTCTACTTTATTTATTTTAACAATTAAAATCAAATGAAGCCATATGTAATATTGATGTGAAGTGAGCTTCCTATCAGTGTGAATGAACACATTCATAAACTTAAGTTCATGCTGACCCTTTGAAACATTTGCTCTCTTCCAACAATAGGTTGGAAGATTCACTTTTGAGGTCATTAGAAAAAAGAGGAGAGACTCACACACGTATATATAAACAAATTGGGTAAATAAATTTTTGGTTATTTATTTATGGGTATAAATCAATATAGGGAAAATTACATCCCCACCCATGAGATTTGACGTATTTTCATAAACCACCCACGTAGTTTGTATAATTACTTTACCCACCCATGACGTTTTACTCCGTCTTACACCCGTCACAATTTCTCCTTAATCTGTTAATAATGTCCACGTGTCCATTTTTAACTTGTTCTCTGTGAGCTAACATGGCATCTTCTCAATCTTCTTCCTCGTGCCATTCGTTTTTCTCTTCTCCCTAATTACTTTGCCCTCCTCCACCTCCAATTGACGACGTCGACGACATCCGACTATTCCGACGGGCCTCCAAACTCATCCCCAAAGCTCACCCCGCCCTACCGAGAAAGATCGATTTCATGTTCTTAACCACCACACCACTTCCCTTCGCCCCTCTTTGGGAACAATTCTTCGCCCAAGCTACATCACCACCACCGCCGGTACTCAACAACTCCACAATTCATCACCACTGCAGCAAAACCCCAAACCCATATTACAACATCTACATCCACGTAGACCCTACTTACAACTACACACCACGTACCATTCACCGGTGTATTCCACAACAGAGTAATCCCCTCCATCTCCCTAATTACTTTTCTGGAAAAGTTTTCACGGTCATCTTCTTTCATTCACTGTAATTTCGCTACCCTAATTGGCAAACTAGAACAAACATGCTCTGCGCCATTCTTCACTCTCTTTTTGTGTTGTGTCTGTGCCTCTACGGATACAAATCACTGGAATTGCTGCACGGACGTCTTCATTCTCAGAGAGGGACAAAGATTTTTACAACCCTAACTGGTGAACAAGAACAAAATTTCACGGTAGTCTTCATTCCCTCACTCATGGTCGTCTTCATTCCCTAAATTGAAGAAAAGATTTTTACGGTCGTCTTCATTTTTCCACTCACTGTAATTTTGCAGTCGTAACTGACGAACAAGGAAATAATTTCACGGTAGTCTTCATTCTTCGCACTCATTGTAATTTTGCAACCCTAACTGGCGAACAAGGGAAAATTTCACGGTATTCTTTATTCCCCTCACTCAAGGTGTCTTCATTCCCTGAATTGAAGGAAAAAATTTCACGGTCGTCTTCATCCTTTTTCACTCACTGTAAGTTTGCAACCGTAACTGGCGAACAAGGAAAAAATTTACGGTAGTCTTCATTCTTCTCCCTCATGTTGTCTTCATACACTGAATTGAAGGAAAGAATTTCACGGTCATTTATTCTTCTCACGCGCAGTAATACATGCTCTAAGATAATTTTTTTGAATTTTGCCTCCCCCTCTTTGCTCTAGCCAATGAACGCAAGCTTTTGTTAGAAGAGCTGCCATGTCACCCTGCCACGTGGACACTATTAACGGAATAAGGAGAATTGGTGACGGGTGTAAGACGGAGCAAAACATTATGGGTGGGCAAAGTAATTATGAAAACTACGTGGGTGGTTTATGAAAATACTCAAAGCTCGTGGGTGGGGGATGTAATTTTCCCATCAATATAATATAAATCATTTATATATTTGTTTCAATCAGTTAAATAACTACAGACGAAAATACTACATCATTCTAATAGAAAAGTCAAAATATATTTAGCAGTCAGTCAAATAATCATGTTAAACTTGTTTCCCATAAAGTACACATAGAGAGTAGTGTTTAAGTTCTCAAACCGTGAATAACGTGAAGACTATTGTTGTGGCATCTTCCACTTGGTAGACTATCCATATTATTCTGGTGTACTCAAGACCTAGATACCCAAATCTAAAATCTTATATAAATATTATCAATTATTAGTGCAATAACAAATCTATACAAAGTAAAAATAGTTAATGTTTATTTAAGATATTAGTAAATAGATAGTATCTTCAAAAGTCCTTAAAATTCTTAAATTAGCATATATCTTGTAATCATATATGCGAGTCATTTCCAAGCCCTGTGGCTTGGTCGGTAGTGAAGTGGTATCCTTGAATCAAATGTGTTCAAAACTCACCACTACCGTATTGCGAGAAAGGTTCATTTAGAACCTCAATATCGCTCTTAATTAAGACATGGTTTTTAATGTGTAGCAGAAGTACGTAAGAGCTTCCATAATAGTAAGCTTTTCAGTTGATGTTCTTAACACTTTCTTACGAGCCATTTCACCACATTGTAATTAGTACAGTCCACGTCTTACATAATAACAAACTTTCGTCATCTTCTTTTTATTTGAAAATTAATAGCATACACCATTTTGACTCAAAAGAAAAAGAAAAAAACCACACTCAACACATAAATAAAAAGATGGAAGATCTCAGTCAAGTATAGTTTTTAAGGAGTCCACTTTATTGTACAAGTTGTTTATGATACTTACTGACATCTGTGGTGGATTCATCCCTTGTTAAAGTTCCTTTAAAAGCTTTCTACAATTGCATAATGAGCACAAATTCAAACTTTGTCACATGTATATTTTTAAACATTGTATGTGGTGTCACTTATGTCACAACTTACATCACTCCATTTGTTGTCTACATCGGCTACCTCAAATACACATGGCACAAACTTACATCAATCCATTTACAAACCAAGAAGTCTTAAAGTTAACATCCAGCCATTCCAAGTACAACATAAGGTTCAACAAGAAGTGGGGATAAGAGTCATTGGACAAAAAAGACCCGCCTGTTAACTTCTTCTATTGAGGCACATTTAACATGCCCGTCATAATGTCTCCAATACCATCAATGTCTATTGATCATGTAGGCAACAATCAAGCTCTATCATAAGTACCAATCAATCAGGTGTGCTACTGTAGGCTTCGTTACACCTCAATCATGCCCTAATCCAACTTGTTGAGCTATAGAATGTCCATGACACACAATGTTTTTAAGCTTTTTCTATCATCGATTAACCAATAAGAACACACGCCTTATTGTTTCATGCATGAACCTAGACCTAGGGTGTCTAGTATATGGAACCACATGCTCTAGTCACATTTGAGTCACCTTAATAATGTAACACAGCCGAAGGCATGTCCTAGGACTTGGTAAGCATATTCTCTTCACAAGAGTTGTAATCTTAACCCTAGGTGTAGAGGTAGTCACTGAGTTGGGTTGGCACGAGAATCATGGGACTAGCCCGATTAAAGACTGATCCAACTTCATTGATTAGGGACTGAGACTAGGCAGGTCCATATAAAGTGATGGGTCAATCTGGTCTCACTCTCTTTGGAACCGGGACTACATGTGACCGGCCTGGGGTTGACTTCATTATTAAAAACTACTTTCTTTATATAATACTAAGATATTAGTCAAACTTTGAATTTGAGAATTGAAACTCAGTATTTGGAACTACTAGTATAAACCTAACATAATTAAAATTGTAATAATAGAACCACGTGACCTTTGATTCCTTCAAGATATATAAACATCTAATCTTATGATTTTATAAATTATAAGATAAGTGCAAGTTAAAAAAATAAATAAAAGATTGAATTTTTTTCATAATATGTGAGATTATAATTTTCATTTATATTGTAACTTCTTAACATTATAGATTAGCCATAACTGAAAAAGATATAACATTTGATAATTATTTATTTTGAAATTATTGAACCCAGGCCGAATCCAAACTGACCCTAAACCAATCCAATTTCTTATAAAAATAAAAGGACCGAACTCAGTTACTAACAATCCAGGATTGGTCCAAAGACCCGAACCTTTGAGCCCGATCCCAAAATGAGGACTTGTACAACCCCAGACCAGCTCTACCTCAGTCTCATGGGACGTGGTTCTTAATCTTGATAGACTTGGTCAAAGTAAGCAAACATCAACCAAACACAGACAAACATAAAACCAGTAATTGCCAAGCAGCTCACCAAATCTCGACTTCATAAACCACCACCTCTCTGAAAGATTACATGTGCTGCCATCTCCAACCATAAAAGTCAAGACAGTTGTGATTGAAACTAAAATTATGACAAACAGACATAACGCGATCATGTTACAATATGTATGCGCTGTGCGTACCATGAGTGAACCAGCAAAAAAACGGCATAGTTGTTTTTTAAAAGCACTTCATGAGTTGGAAATTTGCTTGTCGAGGGTACTACAGGAGAATGAAAAATAAAAGAAAGAAAAAAAGACATCATGGATATAAATGTGGGGGCCTGCTTGCTAACGTACTATAAAACTTTCTCATCTGTACAAAATTCCCAACCATAAATCTAACACCTAATCGACTTCACAAAGGCCAAGCAAAAGCAAGAGTTCACACTCCCCCCAACATGTAAACAGCTTGCCTTTCTGGAGTTATATAATAAAAACTCTTTCTCATTAGCTTGAAACTGATAGACATGTACAGATATCATTTTTAGCCTCTTAATTTCTTCGAAGGCACAGCATAGTAAAACCCGGCCCCAAGCGATCTGGTACTAGCACTCTTCTTTGGTTTCTTCAACAGCCTCGGCTCTTCGCCTTGATTTGAGTCTGGTACTAGCACTCTTCTTTGGTTTCTTCGACCCATCCTTGTGTGGGACCTATACATGGAGAAAGAACCTACGAAAGTGAGCAAATAGTATAGATTATCTAAAAAGTAGTGCAGTGTTGAGGTAGACTGACAGACTTACAATGTAGGATTTCCATTCCATTTTGTTAACCCCATCATCCTGACCATCCACCACAGGCTGACCGTGGCCGCTGACATGGCTAAATATGTGGATGAGCACAACCGCGTCAAGAGCAGCATACTTTAGCTGCACCAACAAAAGAACCAATAAGATACAACAAGTCAAAGCCGTACCATGTACAATTAATAAATCTATGACAGCAAAAGCAAATACACACATTTATCTCATCAGGCTCTAACTATACAGACGGAGACCGAAAGAGACACCAGTTACGATAAAAAAATTCACCTGGTTCTTAGTTAGAGGGCGTTGCTCCCAATTTGTGTTCCGCCTCGTCTTGTTCAAGCCTGCTCCCAGTACTTTCTGTTGTTCATCAAAATAAATATACTTACAAACAATCATGACAACAAACTGAAATGGAGAAACAATATAAATTTTAAAATGGTAGCTAGTTACCTTGGCAAGTCCAGATAATCCACCACAAGGCTCTTTAAACACATTTTGTATATCCAGAAGCATTTCATAGTGTTTAAAGCACTTTAGCTCCTTGTACGTCTGTTCTAACTGTTTCATGTCACATTGAAAATTATAGCCTACACAAAAGCAGAGTGACTGACAGGCCTGAAGAGAGAAAAATCCAGATCAACAAAATTAAACAGAAGAATGGCATGTCCACTTATCAGCCACATACCAAGTTTCAGAACACTTGAGGAATGCAAGACACGGGTTAAGCAGGCATCCAAAATTTCAGGTGCATCGGCGTGCAACTTGATCAAGTCAAACACATATGCTACTTTTTCTGAAGCTATCTGCATGATAGACACCTGTGAAATGAATAACACGCAGAATCAATCAATACAGCATATTGATAGAGAGCTAGGTCATCAGAACGAATATAATATGTGTGCAAATAAAACACCACTTTGTTCACGTGTGGCTTATTGTTCTCAAATCTCAAGCAATCAATTCCTCCCTCTCACAACCACAATCACTAATCTGTTGGATGAGCAACATAACTTTCTTCTAACCCAACCATAGCCGGCGTACCTAAGCTTTATTAGTTTTTGCTATTATGGGCTAGTTGTTTGTGCACTAATCGATTTCCACAAATGTGACAACAATTTTTCAACCTTGGCCATCCTCCAAATAAGATAATGTGGCTAATTAAATATGCAGATGACCAGCTATTTCAACATATAAAACTGGCAACAGCAGAATGCTAGCATTAATTACAAGAAAAAAAAATAGCTAGTAAATATACCTTGTTGGGTGGCCTTCCCTTGACATAATTCGGTTTCCATTCACAATCTAAGCCAACAACTTTACATCCTTCAATGTAGGATGTTGCATCCTCCAGACCACTTGCCTCATCAACCCAAACGATCTTGCCTTCGAGTAATGCACTCAGATCCAAGTAGTGACTCTGCACTGGTTTGATATCAGGTCCTGTGCACAAAACATAGATCCCCACATGAGTTCCAGAGTGCGCTAGCATTGCATGCATTTGTGTTTAAGGCTTTATACATGCGCACTCACTCATTGACTCCAATGATGCAAAGTATTCTATCATGCATGTTACTAACATGCAAAGGCGAGGGATGAAGATTACTCATGTAGGACAGACTTCAATTTCATTATGACTCAAAGAGAGTATTTATTTTACCCATGGCATTAGTAAACCCATCAAGGGAGTACCGCTGACACAGTTCATCAACCTTCTCAGCAAACCCAGCTTCCATGGCCAAATAGACCTGTAAATTGGTAATAATAGTAATAAAAGAGGGTTAGGTATAATTATCCGTTATTTCAAAAACAGACACATTTACCGTGCTCCCAAGGCGAGTAAGCCAGCACCACAAAATACATCCTCAAGAACTTCTATACGCCAAAGACCAAGCATTTTTTGGCATTATTTGAGCAAAATAGAAGTTCTGAGATAGAACCCAGATCTACATGAAACCTGCTACTTGGACAGCAACACTAATGATCCATAAAAGACCAGACGACAAGGACTTGCCAAATATTCCAGTAGCTGCTTGTCACCTTTTGCTCTCTGTTCTGCAATGTCCCAACAACCTTTTTCTGCTAGCTTCTTCAATGAGCTGAAAATTGATCCGAAGAAGTCATTGTTACTCTCCATCATCATAAATTAACTAATGGGCCAAGTCCTGGGTAAGGAAAAAAACCTCTCTTTGCCCCTTTGATACACATCTGGAAATTCTTTTTGAAGACTGTATTTCTTTATTATCCCAAACGCACCTCTAACCACATTCATTTTAATACACTCTTGCACAAGAAGGCGCAACATTGGCTTACCCATAAAGGCAGCCCATTTCTCTGCTGCCACAAGATCATTGTTTTCTAGCATATTATAAAGAAATGATTCCTCACACTCGTGAATTGAAAACTGTTGCAAAAGCGAAACAGCAGTCATATATGACTTTGATTCTATGAATTTATGAATATACTTCTCAACGAAACATTTTGCCTTGCTTGGATCATAATCCTCACAACCCATACTGCACATGGCCTTCTCAATGTTCACCAACTTAACATCAAAAGCTTCTAATATCTTTACACATAATATGTCATCATGGCAAAGCACACCACGGGTCACATCAACAAATAACTTTGCTACAAGGTCTTTTGCCTCAGAATAGTCTGGAGAGGGGGGCTTCGATTTCATGAGTCGTCGAAAAGAAGACACAATCAAGTGGCCAAATCCATCTGTATACGGTTCAAAAATAGGCAGCAATTGGAGGCAATAGACAACAAAAGTAGCAGGTCCAGGCTGAGGTGAATTTTGCAGCGCTAGATGAACTTGTTGTTGAAGTGCACGAAACTTTTTAGTTGCGGTAGATGTTCCTGCAAATGAAATTGTTACTTTTTTTCTTACACATAATTTGTGATTCCTTAAACAAAGTAAGGCACACAAGAATTGTTGACAAAAAAAGTTAAATGTGTGTCAGACAATATGGTTAAGTACTACAGAACTCCACCATCCAGTACGTAAGAACCCAGTTGCTGATCCACTCACTAAATAAAAAGATATATAAGTAGCTGGAGCAACATAGCAGTAACTTCTGGATGCAAAGGATCACAGTACTTACCATTAACATAACATTGTTTCAAAAGAGATAAAAATAAGACTGGTGAGACATGCGATAGATCATTGAAAGCGTGAAGGGTAACAGCCAAACATTCTTGAGCTTCATTCTTGTGAAGAAGTTGGTTAAAAGAAGTTTCAACAATTTCCTCGAAGCCCATGCTTGAAATATGCCAGGGACCTAAACATAGCCAGAGAAGCACCTTAATAGTGTAGGAGTAAGGAACTAAAAACAAAAGGAAAGTGACCAAACTGCAAACACACATAGGGGCCATTTGTCTGTTGAAAAAACAGGAGAGAGAACTTTTTGTGAATGTCTACAAATTTACTGCAAACATACAGCTATATTTACTGAAACAAGAAAACAAGGACATCTCTACAAATTCATCATATAGATTTCAGATAGCCCGGACCAGAATAGTGATCTGAAGAAAAGCGCCAACATTAACACGCATTCAAAAATACAACCCTCCAATAATGGCATAAATAAGAAAAGGGTCACCCTCACAAGAACACAGTTGTGCACTAACTTTAAATGCTATTCCCTTACATGCAGGTCCTTCAGCTGGTTGTCAGTCAACTGGTGTTAAATCATGTCCTGTGTGGCTTATTAAACATGATTAATCAATAAAGAAATTCCAGCTCGCTTTCTTGTTCCTGTGGATGCACAAACTGCTGACTAATCCCCCAGATTTTACATTCATCCTTCACTCCAGCTAGCGAATCCCTAATTTGTTTTTCATCGGTAAATATGTTGACGCTAGGCCTTGATTTAAAGTAGCGCAAAACTTCATCACACTATCGTTACATGAATACACTCAAACTAGTGTCCTAGCCATACCCTCCCAGATGACAGCCCAAACACCGTGAACCCAATCATTTTAAATAAAGCTACCAACAGAGAGAAACAGCCTAAGACATCATAAACAAACATACCACACGAGCGAGGCTGGAAAAATGACAAATAGCTGGCCTGAAATGCATATAGCAGCAGCAGCATAAACCAGTGAAAGGTTACATCAATTAAATAGAAACATCCGGGCTCAGGGCCACCTAATATACGGGAGTGATTTGTGAGCCTCGTCGTAACCAATCAAACAGGACATGATTTTTAAAAAAAAAACGATAGCACTGTAACACCGCAATGAAAGTAGCAATTAATCGAGAAGCACTAAGGGGTTTTGTTTCTACCTGTTCTATGCGGCAATGCCAGAGCGAGAAAACTCACTCTGAAAGTAGCAATTAATAACCCTCAAATTAACCTGTTATGTGCGGTTCTCTTTGCTTGGATTTTGATTCAATTAGCACAAGGTATGGATTACCCCCCCCCCCCCCCCCCCAAAGCTTGCGTAGGTTGAGGAATTCAAACGCTTGCGTAGGTTGAGGAATTCAAGCTTGCGTAGGTTGAGAGATTAAGAACACCCCCCCCCCCCCCCCCCCCCCCCCCCAACCCCCAAAAAAAAAAAATCCTACGTTCTGTGCTGTCTGCAGGAAAAGGAATGAATCTAATCAACAGCGAATCAACATTCACAAAATTTGTTGCACATACCAATTGCTCAAATGTTGTTCGTCTTCTTGAGCTAGCAAATTATTGCTACCGCCATAGTTGACAATCGTAAGCTGTTTTTCATAGGGCAAGCACGACAGTTAGGATAGGAATATAAAGAAGAAGAAAATGAGGCGGATAGTTCGATTACTGTTGTGTTTGAATCCTGTTAAACCGCGTGAGGTGGCTCTATTGCGGTGAAGTTAATTAGGTTGATTAAGTTGACGATTTAAAATTATATTTGACTAATTTATAAAGTTTTTTTTAAAAAAAATTCACAATGTGCAACAATTTGGCTTTTTTAAGTCATCATATACCTTTTTGGAAAGTAGTCCTTAATTTGTCACAATTTTTAAGTTTAAAATTCACAAAATGCCACTATCCGGTAACGGTAAAGAACGTTAAATTCGTCATTAACCCTCTCTTGACAATATCCAACATGCTTCTGACAGAAAGTTTGAATTAAATTAAAAAAAATTAATAGCACTAGTTCAACTGTGCAACGCTTTTTTTTTGGAAATTTCATGAAAGACCACTACATTTTTTGCTAATTCATGAAATTCCACTAACAAAAGAAAGTCACAAAATGCCACCACATTTTTGTAAAAGTCCATAAAATGTCACTATAGTTATTGACCAGATGAAAAAAAGACAAAAATACCCCTACTAGTTAACAAAGTACTTTTAATTGACAATATGCTTTAAGTGTCAAAAAATTCAAAAATACTATTAAAACATAAAATAATATAGGGAAATTTCATGAAATGTCACTATATTTTTGGCTAATTCATGAAATGTCTTTAAAAAAAAGTCACGAAATTGCCACTATATTTTTTGAAAAGTCCATGAAATGCCACTATAGATGGAAAAAAGACAAAAATACCCCTACTAGTTAACAAAGTACTTTTAAAGTTCACAATATGCCCCTAAGTGTTAAAAATTAACAAAAAGTTAACAAAATATCAAAATACAATAAAAAAATTAAAAAAATATAAAATAATATAAAAATTTATAAAAAAAGACAAAATAAGTATACCAATTTTTCAATACCATAAAAAGAATATGAGTTCTAAACAAATAATTTATACCAATTTTTCTATCAATATAGTACTATAATTTATACCAAATAAGTACCATAATTTTTATCATACATTTTTTAATTATTATTTTTTATCAATTTAGATTATTTATTTCTTCAAAGTTAATAATTCATTTATATTGCTGATAAATTTTAAAAACTAAAATTTCTAAATATAATAATTTATTGGAAATAGAGCGACTGAGTGTATATATATATAACATAGAATATTAAATAGTAAAACTTGTTTGAAATGTAGAATAAAACGTTTTTAGAATAATAATATGCAACTTATTAGGAGCAAGTAATGATAACCAAAGAAAGAATATGTAGTATATTATTATTCTGAAAACGTTTTATTCTACATTTCAAACAAGTTTTACTATTTGATATTGTATGTTATATATATATATATATATTCTCAGTCGCTATATCTCAAATAAATTATTATGTTAAGAATTTTAGTTATTAAATTTTATCAGCAATATAAAAAAATTATTAACTTTAAGAAATAATTTGTAATTAATTATGACGATTATTGTATAACTTGTTGTTCTTCAAATTAGGTTTATAAATAAGTTAAAATAATATGTAGACATCTAGTTAATGGTGTACATTAATTTTTGTAAGTTTTAGTTGATTAATAATATATGTAATTCGTAATTTATTATTGTTATTAATTTATAATTAATTTTTTACCAAAATAGGTGTATAAGGTTGCTAGAAAATATGTAGATATGTAGGTAATGGTTTAAACATATTTTTTAAAATATTTTTGTCTTTAATTTCATAATTAATTATGACGATTACTGTATAACTTGTTGTTCTTCAAATTAGGTGTATAAATAAGTTAAAATAATATGTAGACATCTAGTTAATGGTTTTCATTAATTTTTGTAATTTTTAGTTGCTTAATAATATATAATTTGTACTAAATTTGTGTTGTTAAATTTATTATGTTTAGATCTTGTAAATTGGGTTGTAGTTAGCTAAAAAATGTCCGGATTTGTTTTTACAATTCAATATTTATTTTTTTTGCATTTAGTTAATCGTTCATTATTTTTTGTTGCTTAAATTTTAAATATTGTTTGTTTGTGCGGATCTAAACTACCTTACTCGTCCGGGTCTTAATTTCGCTTGAAAGAATGGCATTCCCTTGTACAATTTTTATTAATGCCCAGCTATCATACACGGAACATGGAAGTCTCTACTTCGAAGTCAATGAAGACACCAAAACCTTTTATCTTCGTGTAGCTGACGATTTCACCATCCAAATGTTAAAGTATTCTGTCACAGAGGCCATCCGTCAATTGAAGTACGGATTTTCTGTTACGAGGATGACATATCGGCAGTTATTCAGCAGGGAGCCATTATAGTTTACAGCACTTCAACTAGAAACTGATGAAGATGTTCAGGCAATGCTTTGTAACTATAAGTGTTGTTGGGACATCTCTCAGTGCATGGACATTCATATAGAAATTGATGGTGATGATGACGATGATGAGTATGAGCCTGCAGAGGATGAAGATGTTACATCAGATGACGAAGTTGAACTCATCCCAGAAGAATTTCTTCACGGACCAGATGAAGATGACGAAAGTAGTCAGCATATGCCAGCTGCTTCATTTTATCATCACGTGAAATGGGATGCCATCAATGCAATGCAATCAGATGTGGATCGCCGCGGTGTACCAAACTGGAATCCTGTACAAGAGCTCGATATAGGCCAAGAGTTTGACGATAAAGAGAGTTTAGTAACCGCTGTCAAGGAGTATCACATTCACAAAAATTTGGATATCAGTGTTGTCAAAAACTCGAGGAAAGCATACGTTGTCCAATGTGTTAAGCACGATGAATGTCCATTTTACTTAAGGGGTGCGTTGTTGAATGGTGAGACTGAATGGAAAATTACGAGACTCACTACCCATCATTGTGCTCCTGCAGATGATGGACAAGATCATCGGCAAATGAACTACCATTTCATTGTTGAAGTCCTTCTTCCCCATATTAGTCGTAACCCAGGTATGAGTGTTCTAGATGTCATTGAACAGATCCGTGGCCAGTACAACAGAACAATTTCTAACAGAAAAGCATGGTTGGCAAGATGCGAAGCAATAGGAAAAATCTATGGAGATTGGGTTGAGTCTTATAATCAGCTACCAAGGTTATTCATGGCCATCAAACATCTCATACCAGGTTCCGTTGTTGCTCTAAAGACAGCCAGGGCTTTTGAGGATGACACACAAACAACCCAAGTAAAACAATTCCAACGATGTTTATGGGCGTTTGGTCCGTGCATATCTGCATTCAGACACTTCAAACCCATGCTGCAGATAGATGGTACACATTTATATGGTAAGTTCAAAAGCAAGCTTCTGATAGCGGCGACGCAAGATGGTAATAACAAAGTCATACCTATTGTGTTCACTATTGTTGAGTCTGAAGACTTAGCTAATTGGAAATTCTTTCTCGACAAGGTGCGACTCCATGTGATAGGTCAAAGAGCGGACGTGTCAATAATTATGGATCGTACCCTAGCTATCATAAGTATCGTCGAATTAGATCCATATTGGAAACCCCCCATGACTCATCACTACTACTGCATACGACACGTTGCATCGAACTTCCAGACAAGGTTTCACAACAAAAAAATGAAGAAGTATCTCATTAACACAGGTATGAACTTGTATCCATTGTGATGCTTCATTTTCAAACTTGTCCCTAACATCTCTTACTAATGATATATCTTGTTATATTTAGCTTACGAGTTTTGGAGGCATCACGTTCAAAGAAGGTACAATCATCTTCTATCTCAGATCCCTGGCATTGAACGATTCTTCCATGATCTTTCATTTGATAAGTGGTCAAAAGCATATGACGACGACAAGAGATGGGGCCACATGACTACAAATTTGGTCGAGTGCATCAATGGCGTACTGAAAAGCGTCCGTCTACAGCCAATTAGTGCTATTGTCAATAGCACACTGCACAAGCTCGTCACATATTTCAATGATAATCTTGCTACGTACAACGGTCAACGAGTCGCATGAGCATCATTGTACACAGACTACGCCACAACCAAGATTGAGGAAAATTGAAGACTATCAAACAGTCACAATGTTAGGGTTTTTGATGAAGTACACCAAGTGTACGAGGTTGAGGATTTTGGATCTGTGGCTTTGAGAAGAAACAAGGGAAATTACAAAGTCGATTTCAGCGACCTGACTTGTGAATGTGGTGAGTGGCAAGCATTCAAATACCATGTTCTCATGTCATGGTGTATGTTGCAAACAGGGTTGTTGTGGGACAATTACGTGCATCGTGTTTATAGGCTTGAGACAATGATTGAAGCTTATGGTGGTCAACCATTTCATCCACTTGGCAACGAGCACAACTGGCCACCGTATACAGATGCAAAAGTGGTTCCACATCCAGATGCGATACGAACTATATGGGGACGACCAAGGTATTCACATATTCGAAATGAAATGGATGAAAATGATGACACAACTGCAGAACACAGACGCTGTCGTCATTGTTTACAACCGGGGCACACCAGGAGAAACTGCCCAAACTGTGGGTACAACTAGTTGTAAATTAATCTTCTTGTGTGTTCAGTCTTTGTAACTTTGTTTTTTCATTATGTGCTTGCTCTTTAAGCATAAAAGTCTGGCCGTTGCGGATGTATGCTTTTGTTTTGTTTTAACAGTAGGAAGTGTTTGTTTGATACTTCTATATGAATGTATTACTGTTTTGAACCTAAATTTGGGAAGATTCATGTTATGTGTTATAATTATATAGAAACAACACGCCTTCGTGAGGACCTTTTATTCATACCATTTTTTTGTGCTTGCTTAAGGCACAACCTGACTAGCAGGAGCAACATGATACAGTAAACTATAAAGATAAGCATAAAGCGAACAATCACTTACTTTTATTCTATCCTTCATCACAATTACACATAAAGTGAACAATCATCTAATTTTTTTTGTCATCCGTCACGATTAATCATCAACCTCGGGTTCATATTCCACAAGCAGTTCTACCTTACCCATGTATCGGTGGTTCCTCATGTAGTTGTCGAGCATGATACGATAGTCTTCCTCATTCGCAATAACCATCTGACTCCAAGAGGGTGTTGGGTAAGGAGAAACCATTCTTCGGTATACAATGGTAAGGAGAAACCATCCACAATGTTATTAACTTCGTCGCCCCAACGATGTAAGGAGTGTCAAACTGGGTAGCAATGCACAGACCACGATACGTGTGTGCCAACACTGCAGAACCTCAGCTTAATTGACCTGATTCGTCAAAGTCTCTCAACAACTTCAGGTATCCACAGTCCATCATATGACTGTCTTGGGTCGGTATCAACACTCCACCAATTAGCCTCAAAAGGAATGCACGGGCGTACTGTTGATGCACCACAGCTGGCTGTCTGGCGAACCAGTTATAAAACCTATCCGGCACTTCAAAATTCTTTTGCAACCATAACAAGGAGATCTTGTGACCCCTAATTGCGCTCTCCTCTGGTTTTTTCCCTAGCAGTTCCAAACATAGGTCAGCCACAGGTAGGTTCATAGGTGCAATCACCACATCCCCATCAACTTTCAGACCGAGTAAACAATGAACATCCTCCAAAGTAATCATTGCCTCACCAAATGGTAGCATAAAGGTGTGAGTTTCAGGTCTCCATCTCTCAACTAATGCACTAACTATGGACTTATCTGCTTTAACTTGTAAAAAGGATGATCCAAGAAAACCAGCATCTCGGATGTAACTATGCAAAGCCAAATGTGGAGGCTCCACATCAACATTCCTAGAACGCAGTCTCCTTTCGGTATATTTTTTATTTCTCATGATCAAGATTGCACGACAATAAAATAAATGATGTTCATAACTTGAGTAAAAAAACATAAAACTTATTACGGTGAGGTTTCATATGCTCTTTACTTAC
>CM041778.1:83961833-83982056 GCA_023374045.1 Limonium bicolor
TTACAGCTGCATTTTGTATATGCTGTTACTATATAACTACATTTTTCTGTTACGGGTTGTAACATCATCATAAGATTCAATCATTTAATTCTCTTCTCTGTAAATCGTTCCTTGTGTGGCTTACATTCATTCTCTCATTGACCGTAGACATCAAGGTAATGTGTTGTTGTTTAAAGAACATCACTCATACTATATTTAGGGGTGGCAATTTTTACCAACCCGATAACCCGACCCAAACCAACCCGTAAATAGCAGGTATGGGTTAAGATTATTGGCCCATTTATGTTTTGGGTTGGGTATGGTTTACCTATTAAATATATGGGTTGGGTATGGGTTCAGGGTCATAACTCGAATTCAACTTGACCGTTTGCCTAATATAATTAAAAACAAAAAAATATGTAATATTACTTAGATATGGATTAATCTATAACCATTAGTATAATAGCAAACAAAAATACTATCACTTCTTTAGGCCCACGCAATAATAAATCCAAAATATTCTCTAGGCCATCTATATCCACCATCACTATTGTTTTGAAAACCTAAATACTATGTCAATCATTAGTCGCACAAACTCCACCGTTCACACATTTCATATGCCAAATACGGCTATGAGTTAAGATTATTAACCCTAGGGGGAGCTACTGTCTTGTTGGGTGGGTTTGGCCCCTCAATTAAAAAAAATCAATAGAAAATACATAATATTTCAATATATTTTACAATGTGGCCCCCCTAATCTTTTAGTATGGCCTCCTGTAACACCCCATCCAACAACAAATACATTACAACATCTGCAGCGGGAATCACAACTCATCAATTAACTCAACTTGCTGGTGTACATGCCGTTAACCACCCACGTGGCTAACAAGGCAATACACATACATTGTACCGGTCGATGGGGCTAAATTCCCGAGCGACTACACATTACTATCGCTTTCCATTAATAACAACACAACGCACTCCTTCCAACTATACGAGTATTATAAACTGATGCCGACAACAATTTCGGTCTTACTACTCCTACTGTATATATACACTACTATTACCCATGTACAACGACTACCCCGTCCTACTCTCGAACGGCTCCAGCTCTTTGTACCTGAAATAGGAAAAGAAGAAGGGTGGCCCCAAGGGCTCAAGCACCTTTGCTGGTATGGTAATCCGCAGCCACATGCTACCGGACCACGCTCAACTAATTGTCGTCTTAGCATGCGATTGATTATATTTAAATCATACATGCAACTGTAAACACACAACACATAATCATTCGCCTCAAGGGGCTCAACAAACGGATAATATCCTTACTTAATAAGTCACTCATGGTATTCATCATCCCTAGAGTGTTCCTCCTCTAATGGAGCTACTTCCTTAATATCGACACTTACCCTTAAATCGGGTTATCCTTAACGCCTCTTATCCACCAAACTGGAATCATATCCATGATCCCCACACTCCACATTATACAACCTACAACATACGCTACATACAACACTTAACAACACTTGCACGTTTCCACGTGCACCACATAACACCGTAATAGATATTGTATCACAACAAAGACACATAACATAACGGGAATGGTCATCTAGGAAACCGACCCAAACATTACTAATCACTGGTGAGCCTAGAGAATGTTGCCATTCTCAGATAAGCTCGTCACATAACTCGTTACCGTCTCGTTAAATGAACGGTTAACTTAACACAAGTGTCTCGGATATAGTGATCCAAGCACACCGAAACAAACATAACAATAGTATGCCCCTGTGGCCCGACGTGAGTCAGTAATAGCCTTGGTTAAGCTAAAGGGAAGGTTGGGAACCAAATTGGAAAACAACCATAACATACAGAGAGGATCGAACCTGCTATGACAACGACCCCATACTCACACGCGTGGCCGGAACAGACCGGACTCCTCACTCCCCGTTAGCCACTTGTTAGAAGTTCAACTTTGAACTTTATTAAACAATCACAATATTGGGTAAGTCTTGTTAGACATACACAAGGGAAGAGAGAGTCATACATTCACATACAAACATCACACACATACATCACATAACCAACTCACGCATAGCCGTGGTAGAACGTTCCTTAAGTCGGAACGTGTTACCGGATACCGTTCTCTTACGTTTACCTAAGTGGTTAACTAGCCCTTCAAGCGCATTCGAGGTTACCGGTATCGGCACGAAAACATACAATAACAATAACGACTGTAAACGTTCATGATTATCTCATAAACGTGGAAACATACAGAAAACACATTGGCATACAAGCCGGTGTAATCCGGTAGGACACAGGTTGCAAGAAAACCATACCTGTCACCGGAGTCCACTTTATCACGTCACTTATGTTCCTCGATAAATTCTCGAACAACTGATAACATTACATATACTTTTATTAACTTCGGGTAACATGATTGTTTAATGTCTAATGCTTATAACTTCCCCCCGTTAAATTAGTTACATAACTTCACCTTTTAAACTTGTTTTACTTTCACATTTTATTACAACTTTTCACCCACTAAATTGTCATTAAAACTCACTAACAGTCATTACAACCTCATAACATCATTAACCTCAATCCCCATCATTACACATCATTCCATACCTTAAACAATGTTTTGGTCCATACAGCGCCTTTCCGAACTTGTGTCGGACTTCCCAAGTTCGGACACCTGTTCGAGACTCTATGGGTGCAAATTGGTGAATGTCCGAACTTGCGTCCGGACTTCCCAAGTTCGGACGCTGTTCGAGGCCCAAACCAGAGAAATAAATAGGTGTGTCCGAACTTCCCATGTTCGGACGGTAGTTCGGACGCGTTCGAAGATCAGAATATTCACGCGCACACAGGCCGTCGAACGTCCACATTGACGGTAGTTCGGACAGCCAAGAATTCACATTTCCAAGTTTTTGTTCATCTATTCTCTTCCATCCATTGACTACCCAAGTTAATACATTAACTTAGGCATATTCTAATACTAGAATATCAACTTTGATCACCTTAAAACATTGTCCAACTTGTTACTCAATCTTCTTATCAAATCTCTTAACACTTGTAACATTTCCTTTTTGTTTTCCAAGTGGTGTGTCACCTTAAATGACCACTACACTATAATGCTTCCTCACCTTCATAACATCATCCCCCAAGCATCTCCTCTTACTAACCAAATCCTCTTTTCACAACTTCTTGAATTCCTTCCTCAAAACCTTACCTAAACATCACTCTCTCCTTATTCATCAATCATTACCTAAACCTTATACAAACTTCTCCAAGACTTAAATACATTCTCAAAACACACCTTGAATTCCTAGAACTTCCAAGATAACACCTAAATCCTTGCATCACTCTAAATCACCTTAATACATGTTTTCTTCCCAAGTAAAACATTTGTTCACCTTTAACACTTCCTAGTTCACCAAGACCATTTAAAACACTTAGAACTTCTCACACATTTTCCCAAATTTGGCCATAGCTTCTCTTGTATATACTCACATCCAAACACTTAGGTTTTTACCTTATTTCATTCAAGAACACCTAAAATCCATCAAGAACATTTTTACACACAAACTTCACACATTAAGCACTACATCACAATACAGTGCATAACTTAAATTGCTTGGCACTTAGGCCCTTAAATAACATGGCTCTTAGGCCCTTAAATTGCATAAACCTTAAACACTGAATTTCCCACATAAGTAATGCCTTTGACCTGCAAATACACCCAACAATACATATGCTCTTAATAAACTCCTTGAGAGCATTTACTAGCTCATTTGCCATTGGCTCCTTAGGTATTTTATTAAGCAAATCAAGCTCATTTTCCTAAGGCATTTAAACTACATTGAGATAGCTTGTTTACCTCTTTCCTCACAAATTTCTTTCTTGTTCTTGTAAAACCGGTAAGGCATTTGGTTCCTTGCCAACTACTAAACATTGTAAACAACATAATGAGTATTCAAGCTTTAAGCTCCATCTCATTGTAAACCCTAGGTTTACATTATTTCAAAACATTAATGTAGTTGTTTTACCTTAATCTTTGGAGGGTGTTTGAATATCTATGAAGAGAGGACTCCACCTAGTCCTTGAAAGATTCAAATGGAGCTAGAACAAAGCAACACAAGGAGCTCCATTAATGAATATTTTCGGTCACACACAAACATGGATGAAACTTGATTTTCTTTGAGATTCCTTACCTAGGAGCAAAGGAGATCAATAATATGTGGAAAGACAAGCTCAAGCTCCATTAATGGTGGAACTCCATGGCACCGAAATGGGGCTCTTGAAGTTTTGAGAAGGTAGAATGAAAAGAGCTTGATGAGAGGAAGAGAATGGTGGTGTTTGTTTTTGATTTGGTTAAGTGAGTCATGAGATATTGACAATGGAAGATGGTGAAATGGTGCTGGTGCTGTAGCTTCACCGTGAGAACAGAAGAGAAGAGAGGTAGAAGAAGAAGGGAACCGTGTGAAATGAAGGAGAGAAATGAGAGAAGTGAGTTTGGTTTTGTTTTTGAAGATATTTATGACTTAAAGCAAATAGTAACTTATGAGTCATCTTTATTTACTTAATAAGGTAACATGTTTGGTGACTCACTACTACAAAAACCGGCCCCCTTTTAAGCCTAGGGGTAATATAGTCTTTATTGACTCATTTAATTACTTAAACATCATATGTTACAAACTAGCTTATAAAATCACTATTCACTAAAACAAGGCACATAGAAGTGAAATTTTTGATTTCCCATTGATATAGCCACCCAAATGTGATACTATATAGTACACATGTTAATTAAAGAGTAATGATGGACATTTAGCCATTCAAAACTCATTTACAAGACAATTTTTCAAAAACGTGCTTTAAGACTCCTTGAAGCACATTTTGTGTTTTAACTTGTTTTCAAGCTTGGTTTCCTTTAGTAATTGATTTAATATGTTCATTAACATATAAATAAGGTATAGGTATGACCATTAGGTCTTATACAAATTCATCCCAAGCTTAGAGCACATTTTTGCTCATATTGACTTTAAGGTATTTTCTTGTGTTTTGTTTGGTTTCATTGTCTTCCAAAGCTTCCTAAGGACTTATTTAGCCTTATTAAATCATAATTGAATATTATTTAGTCTTGGTAGGCTCTTTGGGTCCTAACCAAGTTCACTCATAGCTTAGAGCATGTTTTGCTCAAACCGTGTCTTAATGCTTTATTGCATTTTACTATGTCTTAAATTGTCCACTGATGTTTCTAAGGCACTTTTTAGCCTTTACATACCATAGTTTAACATTTACACAACATACCAAGGTTTGGGGTATTTCACTCTCCAAGTTTCAAAACCTGGCTCCGCCTCTTATTTGACCCATTTAACTAAATGTTGATATTTGGAAAAACAACACATAATGATTCAAAATAAAATGACCGTCATGTACACGCTTTTATTGACGACTGATCATTCTGTAGAGTATTTGTGATTAAATGGGTTAAACGGGTTGGGTTTGGGTTCAATGATTTTATATAGGTTGGGTATGGGTTCAAAGTTTGTAACTCGATTATTTTTGGGTCGGGTAGGGGTCAATACAATTTTAATTGGGCTGGGTATGGGTGAGCTTCAACCCGACCCATCAACCTAAATTGCCACCTCTAACTATATTCTTGCCAGTTATATAGAATTATAATAGCTGATCAACTCACTGTTACATTGGCTGTAACACATTGTAAGCTTTGATTTATGAATCCTTCACAAGTTAAGGTCAACCAAAGAATACATTTGTCTTTTACATAAATTGATATAACCTAAACTTACTTACCCTACTTAGCTCCCATAAACCTTTTCAGGGTAGCCACCTAAATTTTAACCTATTAACTAGGCAACGTTTATTACAAGGGTTAGAGATTTGCGTTCAGGGTTTGGTATGGAATTTTTAGGTTAAGCTTCCTTCATGACCCTTCAAATTTATTCATCTACAAATGTAACATAAGGCTTGTTTATGATAAAAATCTTCCACATCCAAACATTTATAATATAATGTTATATCCAATTTGTACCTAGGTCTTATGACATCCCTAGCTCTTAGTTTAGAAATTTTATTTGTATGTTACCAGACTTTTAGGTTAACACCTTGGTCTTATTGACATCACTAGCGGGCCGGGAATTATGTTTAGGGATGGATTTTAAGTTTTTAACACTACCATCAGGAAGTTAATATATATGTCATTGTGTTTTTCTAAAGCATAAGTAATCTAATAGCTATAAATATAAACCTATAAATTAATGAATTATATTTGATAATGAAAAACCAATAACTATATCTATATGGATAAAAAATCAAAATCTATTAGTAAGTTATTAACTATAGTAATTTGATAAATATGTACAATTAAAGTAACAAAGAAAAGTGTGAATATCACTATATATATCTTGTCATGGTGCAACTTTTTTTACAGTTATTTCTTTTTTATATATTTTTACTAACTTTTGTCTATTTTTGATAACTGATATTCTCCCTTCCCCTCCCATAATTCTTAACTTATTTTTATTTTTAAAAACTTGTATCAAATTTTGTAAGAATACACTTAATTAATTGTTATTCGTTTCAAAATAAAATGTAATACTTATGTTCGAACAAAAAATTAATTATTTTTACTATAATAACTAAAATAAATAGGAACATATAGTATTAATAATTAACTTCCCCTTTTGGTCCGCCCCATTGACATTGGGGGGGGGGGGGGGGGAGTTCCAACTGATCTTGTTTCAACATATTATTTGATATACTAATGTCCTTGGAAATGAAAGTTGTGAATTCATAACTAACATGAAGCACGCATAAAAATATTTGTACTAGGTCATGTTCAACCATACAAGATACAATGTGATGTTTTAGGATATAAAGTTCGTAAGTGGGGGTCAGTAATTGTTACGCGATACACTTTTATAGTTGGATTATGTTTGACTCTATATGAAAATGCTAGAAGTAATACGTATCTCCCAATGGAAGACACAATAACCATGGTCATCCACGAGGAGAAATAGTTAGGTTCAACATGCTGCATAATTCTTTTCTTTCTCTTGTTTTTAAGCTCTTTCTTTAAAAGTGTGAAAAAATGTCTAAAACGACACATATTTTGAATAGGATTAAGTATAGCTTAATTGTAAAAACCCAATCACTATTAGAAGCTGGATTCAACCTCTATATTGGTGAACGAAGGATGTGACAAGTGGACGAAGGATATGATCTACATTTACGCCAGAAAAGGTGAATTAGAGATATCATTACTTTAGTAACACTAAATACATACATGCAATAACCAACTTCGGCTCAAAGGGCATAACCTAAGACTGACAATATGTAGAGGTCTGTTGGATTCGATTTCCCCTTCCACCACTTTATATCCAAAGTTGGATGGTTTCTCGTGGGGAGATCCTTGGTATCACGCAAGAATTATTTTATAAACAAGCGTCTTAGATTTTCGAGGAATATAGGTTTTTTTTTTAAAAAAAAGAGTTGCAGCATCACAACTTAACATGTTCCTAATAATTATATGAATAATAAATGTTGTATTATAGATTATAAAATTTATTATTTTTCAGCTATAAGCGACTTACCTATTTGTGCTACTCAACATATCCTATAGATAACAATTAATATGTTTTGAACAATTATATAATTTAAAAATTGTTGTAAATGAGAGAAGAGAAATCTTAGAGAGACACGAGATAGTGAGACAACTGGTATTCTTCTTATTCCAGTAGTATACAAGACTGCTATTTATAGAGAGTACATAGGGAAACCCTAATTACATAAGATGTGGAGTCCACTATAAATATGTCTATTTATAACACTCCCCCTTGGACGAAACATCTTGTTATATGCTGCCTTGTCAAAAATCTTGCCTACAAAAATCCTGTGGGATAAAAACCTAAGGCAAAGAAAAAAGAGTACGATCTTATAATGACTTCATATAGCTATAATAATCATGGATATTTTTACTTGGCATTCACATACAAAGAATCCATTTGATGATTTTCATTGATTGCCTCGTTAAAACCTTACCTAAAAAAACCCAATGGGTAAACACCATGGTGAACAAAAAAAAAGTACAATCATCATTGCTCCCCCTGATTAAAACATCACTTTATTACTTTGATTGTATCCATCCCCAATCTTTAATTGGTCCTGCACCCAGTTACTTGGGAAGCACTCAGTCGAATACATCCATCACTATTTCACTTTAGCATACATGCTCTATTAATATCATCAACTCTTTTATAAGTAAAACTTTTGGTGGTATGCATTTTCTAATCAGTATAGATGTAATCGTCTATATCATCTGGGTATTAAGCCACATATTCAATTAAAAACACCCTTAATTAATCTCTTAGATGGTGAGGGTTATTCATATGTGTTTATCTATAGATACCATAACCCATTAATCATTCTGCTGCAATAGCATTAAAATTGGTACTTCATGATCATTGATTCAGCGACCACCCGAAGGCTCGTAAGGAGTTCCAATTATACTCTAACACTGCTACTATAGCAACACAAATTATCTAATTAAATTGGACTCATTTCAGAGATACATTTTCAATAGTTTTCACTAAGGTAGTAATGCCACAATCACCTTCATCGTTGAGGTTCATGATAAGATTTATTAACATGGTCACAGGGGCATTCCCTTTCAGAACTCACCAATCTCCTCCAGGAGTTAATCCCTTTCGAATCTTATACAAACACACTATCAAAGTGATGTACATATATGAGGTATAACCATACAAATTAATCATATAATTTCAACCATACTTATATCTTCAAAATAATCAACTACTGGGGATAAGCCTTTTATAATCAATAGTAAGGCTTTTTAAAAATCTATATACACCAATAAAGGTTGTATATTAAAAGAATTTTAACACTCTTTTCCATACGAACACTCGTTCATATCCAGCTGGATTCACATCATTATATAGACATCATGTTCAAAAAACTTGAATGTGTTGAAATTCTACTTCTTATTTGCGTCTTTCAAGTACTTTTGACAAATCAATTCAATGTCCTCGTCATCATTGTGACATGTAGTGCTACATACATTTACATGCATATACGTAAATATAATCAACGTTGATTTCATATCGGTTCCATTATATTATTGACATGACATAATATCTCGAGATCTCTATTATCATCAGTTACTTAATTACTTTATATACCGGTAATTTGTCATGTCTGACGGCTCATCTAGAGCTATACCCTTTTTAGTATGACCATCTTAATTCTATGCTCCTCTTAAGGGCTTTGTCATTGGAATCATATAGTTTACCACGCTTCAGGTTAGACTTATTTGTATTTGTCCTTACGGGACATTATAATACAGGAGCATTAGACGTTGGCACATATTTTTCACTCAACATCAAGCAATTAGGTTGCCAAATTTTTGGAGATGAATAGTACTTTGAGCATAAAAGTTCATACTATACATGATGAGGATGTCGCAATTACATATTATATATTATATCATTTCACCTTCCAATTGCTTTTTTTCTTCCTCTGATGTTGGGAAAAATTATTCACCTAAATGACAATCGAGTCATAAAGGTATCACAAGCTGTTAGTTCAAGGTATTAAAATTTGAACTCAACATACAATCCCAATATCTTCAAGAAATTGATTGATCCACTGAAGCATAGTATATAAATCTTTCAAAGAAAACCTTGTATGGGAGAATATTTAGCTTTTGACTCAAAGTCATTTATAAGAGTGATAGTTCATCAACACTATTTGGCTTGATGCAAATCAATGTTGCTTCATGTAAATATTACATGTCTCTAAACGCCTATTGGGATTCTCAAATCAAAATATCTTACAATTCATTACAGATCTTTGATCGATGGTTCTTCTTAACCATCAATTTATCCCAATGAACATGTAAAAGTTCATATTAAGACGTTAACATTTCACTAGCATTGTCCAATCTTATGGACTTTATTGTTCAATCTTACAACCTTTAGCTTTAATGACCATTTGGTTGATGCATCAATTTAAACCAAATCTTAAAGTCCAAAAATGGTCAGGATATGGTCCCCAAAATGGTCCCCATATCTCACCTGAATTCACACGTATAAAAATCCAGGTTTAAATATCAACTGGTGATAGCCTTATAAAAGTTTTTCAAAAACAAGCAACAAATCATTTGGTAGAACTATACAATTCTTCAACAAGTGTTCACACGTACAGTGGATATCTATTTGCATCATTATTGAACCGGGATGGTCTAACCGGTCATGCCAAAAAAACATTGGAAAACTGCTGTTTTCTTTATCTTATATCTCAAGTTCTTCATTGTACCAACACACATGTGATACAAATCAAAGGAGAAAACAAGTAGCTATAATCACGACTTATATCTTTTCCGGAATATACATTGATATTCTCTTATTTGTAGCCTTAACATGATATCCGCATCAAGTATATCAGTACCACTTTTTGAGGAAACTTGTTATTTATTAAGATTTCTCAGTATAAAAATTTCACTCTCTATGTGGTATTGTACATGCTCTTCTCGAGCTTGTTGACCCTTATCTTATGATTTTTCAATCTTGGAAAATCATTCTCATATATGAGACCAATGCCTTGTCATGAGGACACATGCTTATGGGTCAACTATAATCCTATGGAAAAGGTAGCGAGCTACAACTACACTACATTCCAAGCAAGTGTAGATTCTTGACTCCATCAAGAAATATTATTTATAGTTGTATTATCTTTAAACATGTTTCTCAAGACATACGCCTTCCTGGACATATGTCTTTCATGACCCCTTTAAGGTGTACAAATTCTGTGTAAATGGATAAATCTCATTCAGAACATACGCCATCCCGGACATATGTCTTTTGTGACCCCTTTTAGGGTGTACACATTCTTTCTAAATGGATAAATCTCATAAATGTAAACAAATATACATATATATTATAAACAAGGAACAATAATAATATAGAATATATAAAGAAATGAATAATATTTAAAACTTTAAATTTGTCATCCTCAACATAACTTCTCATTAAAAAAAGGAAAAATTACATTCTCCACCCATGACGTTTGGCGAAATTACACACCCCACCCATGAGGTTTCAAAAATTACTTTGCCCACCCAGGTGGTTTCATCTATTTTACATCTAGCAACTTTTTAAATATTTGATCAACTTAAACGAGGCTTAAATGTTGTCCAAAATTGATAAAACTTTACATGGATGATGCTAAGGTGTTATATTTTGTCCAATGCCAAATCCAAAGTTTTTTGAGGTCATATATGACCTATGGGACCCAATAAAAACACGTTCACTTGTCATATGTTTCATTGGGTCCCACGGATCCCATATGAGCTTAAAAATCTTTGGATTTCACGCTAGACCAAAATATAACACCTTAGCATCATCCATGTAAAGTTTCATCAATTTTGGACAACATTTAACCATCTTTTAAGTTGATCAAATATTAGAAAAGTTGTTGGATGTAAAATAGCGGAAACCACATGGGTGGGCAAAGTAATTTTTGAAACCTCGTGGGTGGGGTGTGTAATTTCACCAAACCTCATGGGTGGGGGATGTAATTTTCCCTTAAAAAAATCTGCATAACTTTACTTTTGAGCTAGCTTTAAAATAAGTCAAGTTATGTCCACAAAGACCTTGAAAGTTTTACAATTATAATAACATCCAACCATGACAATTATTATGCTTACCGTGACGTCAGTAATTGTTCAACATCTCTCACAATCTGGCCATGACTTTTGACTGTTCATGAAAAACATGGAATAAAAATGATCCGATAAGAACCATTCTATATTTGTCATGCCAATTATTTTCTTTAATAGAGGAACAAATATTTGAGTGATTCACCAGAGTCACTCATTTTAAGATTTAGCACCATCTCAAAGAAGATGAACTTATGATTAATTGAAAATCATTTGTAAAATCACATTCGAATCAAATTATTTATATGACATCATATATATATATATCATAGAGGTCAAACTTGACATATGAATATTCATCATCATGGTATATCACTTACGTAGTTTTCCAAGAACTACTTCAAACGATTTCATAAATTTTTCATGGTGCAATACCATCATTGAATTTTCACGAATCGTCAAATAACGTTCATCTTATACATAAAAATAGATACTTAGGATGAATTCGCCAGGTGTTATACCATCTTCTAGATCAATGATATGATCAATACATTTATTTTTTAAAATATTGTCGATTTTCTAGCTCAATGCTAATACCATATCATATTAAGTTCAAAAGTTTCCGGCACAATGCCAATTTCTTTGCTCATATTGTATAAAAGCATCAAAAAATATGGCATTGCCTTTTATGTGGATCATATTAACACTTTCAAGTGTGATGCCTTTTTATAACATATGCAAATAAAACTTTCAGGCACAATGTCCTTTTTAGCATATTGATGTCAAAGTTTCAGTCACGATGCCCTTCTTAGTGATGTCCATGGTCGTAAGCTCAAGTTCGGCTATATTGGACATTGTTTATCATATATCAGAATAAAAGACTTTCAGGCGCAATGCCATTATTTCTTCAAGTAATATTTAAATTAATTCTAACAGACACAATGCCCTATATATTGACGTAAACATTATAAATAGCAATCATAAAATAATGTAATTTATTATATATCACAACAAAATAAATTAAATAACACATAATAAAAGTAGTGCAATAAATAAAATCTGACACAATGACTCACATGATATTTATATCTGGCATAATACCCTAAATGAACATTTATATCTGACACGATGCCTCACGTGATACGAATATCGGGTACAATGTCTCACGTGATATTTAATAAATAAATAAATAAGTGAAATGAGATAAAGAAAGCGACGCATAATAAATAAAATAATTAACATTAAACAAGATCTGACACGATGCCTCACATAATATTGAATTCTGGCACGATGCCTCACGTGATTATTATTCATGGCACGATGCCTCACGTGATTATTATTCATTGCACGATGCCTAACGTGATACTTAACAAATAAATAAAAATGAAACTAGATAAATTAAACAACGCAGAATAAAAATTAACAGTAAATAAGATCTGGCACAATGTCTCACGTGATATTGAATTCTAGCATGATGCCTCACATGATTATTATTCCTGGCATGATGTCTACCGTGATTTTTTTTAGCACGATGCCTAACGTTATACTTAACAAATAAATAAAAAACGAAACTGGATAAATTAAACAACGCAGAATAGAAATTAACAGTAAACAAGATCTGGCACAATACCTCACGTGATATTGAATTCTGGCATGATGACTCACGCGATATCAATTCCTGGCACAATGCCTTATGTGATTATTTTTTCCGGCACGATGCCTTACGTGATAATTTTCTGGCGCAATGCCTCACATGATACTAATTTCTGACGTTATGTCTCATGTGATATTAATTTGACATAATAATAATAAAATCAATCATTATTGAAAACAATTATATAGATTTAGTCGGATACCATCGTTTTGCCTGATGGCGGTTTGTAACCCTTCCTTTCTTCAGTTCACATGCCTCCAAAAATATAGCAAGATGTAGCCAAAACCGGCTCAATGAGGATCTCTTTTACCGATACATTTTAACATGAGTGGATGATTATGACGATGACATTTACCTCTTTGTTTTCTTGACCGATGTCGTCAGAGACACCAAACATTCCATCAATTTGATCTTGATCCGCCGAAGGAAAGAAACGAAAAGGGTATATATTATATGTGAAAGGATGAAAACCGAGAAAAATCAGAAGAAAGTTGGTGGTACTGATCGAAAGCGAGCGACAAAGTGAAGGAAAAGAAGAGGAGAAGGAATGAAGAAATTAGGCTTTTGTCAGGGTAGAGACTCGTGTTGATAACGTATTGTAAATGAGAGAAAGAAAAATCCTAGAGAAACACGAGATAGTGAGACAACTGGTATTCTTTTTATTCCAGTAGTATACAAGACTACTATTTATAGAGAGTACATGGGGAAACCCTAATTACATAAGATGTGGAGTTCACTATAATATGTTTATTTATAACAAAAATAGTTTTTTGTGAAGATAAAAAGAATAGTTATATTGTAGTTAAATTAGTATAAAAACAACTTTATACTCCCTCCATCACCATTTGACCTTCTCATTTAGGTCCCATTATTTTGTCTGCTGAAACTATAGCAGATCAAATGGGCAGGCGGGTCAGGTTTAGGTCGGGCCTGAAAAGAATTTTTGACCCGTCAAGTCTGTTTTTAATGTCCAGAACCGTTTTTTCATTTTTCGAGCCGGGCCTGGCTAGGCCTGGTTTTTTTCTGGCTTTGCTTACCCGGCCCGCCCAGCCCAATTTTTTCTATAAATAATAAATAAATTATGAATAAATAATAAAGTCTAAATAAAAGTTTAAATAAATAAGAAAATCCAACATAAAATATTAAATAATTAATAAATTATATTTTATATTATATGTATATTTTAAAATAGTAGTATATATTTATATTCGGGCCAGACCGGCTTTATTTCAGGCCTAAAATTTTGCCGGAGCCTGGCCTGGTTTTTAATTCGGGTCTAGTTTTTTTTCCAAGCCCGCCTAATTTTTTTTTCAAACCTGATTTTTCGGGCTATTCCCGGGCCGGGCCTGGTCAGATCACCGGGCCGGGTTGGGTTTGATCAGCTCTAGCTGAAACATATAGTTGATGTTAGTTGTTAGCTGAAATTAGAAACAGTAGAGAGAAAAAATAGAAGTTGATATGACAATTGATATATGTGACATATAGAGAGAAAAAACTAGCTGATCAAATAAACTATTTGGACATATCGTTTGACTTCAATATTTAACATGTAAGATAATATAATTTTACAAATTTAAGTTTTACAATGAAATCCTTATGTCAAATACTATATATTGTAGAAATTTGTTTTATAAAATTATTTAATTTATCTTATATGTTTAATATTGAAGTAAAAAAACATGCCAAAAAGCAAACATGAAAGTCAAAGTGGGACGAAGGTAGTACATTGTATGTAGACCTGACAAACGGGTTATCTGTTTGAGTTTTGAGTCATATCTTTTCGGGTCAATATTTGTTCGGGCCATTAAGTTTTCGAGTCATTTCAGGTTCGGGTCATTCAGGTTTGGGTCAAATCAGGTTCGGGTTGTAATAGTGTCAGATAAAATTGGGTTTCGATGATTTCAGGTCATGGTTAATATTTTTTGAAAAATTGTTAAATAAATATATACCTAATTTCTATAAGAATATACAATATATATAGGGAAAATTACATCGCCCACCCATAACGTTTGATGAAATTACACAGCCCACCCACGAGGTTTTAAAAATTACTTTGCCCACCCATGTGGTTTCCACAATTTTACATCCAGCAACTTTCCTAATATTTGATCAACTTAAAAGATGGTTAAATGATATCCAAATTTGATGAAACTTTACATGGACGATGCTAAGGTGTTATATTTTTGTTCAATGCCAAATTCAAAGTTTTTTAAGGTCATATATGCCGTGTGGGACCCAATGAAACATGAGACACGTTCATCGGGTCCCACGGATCATATATGAGCTTCAAAAACGTTGGGTTTCACATTTTACCAAAATATAACACTTTAATATCGTCCATGTAAAGTTTCATCAAATTTGGATATCATTTAACCATCTTTTAAGTAGATCAAATATTAGAAAAGTTGCTGGATGTAAAATTGTGGAAACCACATGGGTGGGCAAAGTAATTTTTGAAACCTTGTGGGTGGGCTGTGTAATTTCGCCAAACGTCATGGGTGGACGATGTAATTTTCCCATATATATATTACAAAAAAGTCAATACAATGCATATTTTGAATTTCATTCGGATATACTAAGTTTGAATCAAGTTTGTTGTCATATTTATTTGGGTCATTCAGGTTTGGAACAATTTAAAATGTTATTCAAGTTTGACTAATATTTAATTACTATTATTTCAGATTATTTTAGGTTAGATCGGTTTTAGTTATAAATTTTTCGGGTCATTTCAAGTTTGGACATTTTAAGTTTTATCCAATCAAATTTTAGATTTATTATATTTAAATATTTTAGGTTCGATTAAATGTAACTTTGGATAAAATTGACGAATTTTTAAGTTTGATCAAATTTTGTCAGCTGTATTGTATGTTGTGAATTGTGATCTCCCCGAGTCGAACTTTTTTCATGCGATCAGCAGCACAGGTCCGAGACACGGTACACGTGACGAGCGAGGTGGGCGAGACCCCAAATCATGATTGAGGCGCGGAATAGGAAGAATATCTCACGGTCTCCCCCCTCTCTCTACATCTCTCTTTCTTCATTGCCATCTGCATCGTCATCTGTTCTTCCCTGCGCTCTCTCTGGTTCTGCCTCCTCCCCCCTACCGCCCCGACCCGCACAACTGAAATTACCATATCTATTGAGCCAACCGAGCTTGCTTCCATTAGCAACATCACTGCCGTCACCCATTATACACCGTTATTTCTGGCGCCACGCCCTGACAGAACTATCTGTTGTTCTCCGTGGCCCCGCCCATAAAGCCTCGATTGAAGTAAGACATGATCAGTCGCCCTCCCGACGAGATGAAAGGGGCGATTGCCGGCCAGTGAAGGGCCTCCAATTTACGGCGACCTCCACGTCGTCAGAATTCCTTATTTCTACTTAATTGGTCCGTAAACTCTACCCTTCTATCGATAGACTAACATTTTATATTTTACGGGATTTAGGGTTGTCAAATTAGTTAAGATCTGTAATTCAATTGGAGGATGCGTCAAAGTTTGTAGATGTCTTTCCACGGCCACTAGATCGGTTGATCCGCAGCGTGGTCTTTTGGACTGGAGTTTCTAATTTATGGATATTGTGTTTTGATTAATTGACCGTGCATATGTGACGTTGGGAGGCAGTGTAGGGATTGGATGGAAGGTTTTTAACACTTTTGAATTTACCTTGAAGAACAGTATGCGTGTTGCTCTTGATCGTCATTTGGGGTCCTAAGGTGAAAGTATGATATCCTCGATATTAGTCTTAGTCTATCCGATTTAAGTTATTAAAGAATTCACTGTTTAAATTTGAATTTTAAAGAGAACTGAAAGGGGTCCTTATACTCTGCATATAATCATTGAAAACATGTACTATTCATTTAAAAATACAACATGGTCAACACTATTTTAAACGGATGCTGATCTTTTATATGCGTAAAACCTTCTATGTGTTCTTTTTGGCTTTGTTGGATTAATGCCGGAGACCCTTCCTAGTCACTTGGGATTATGTTTATCTTGGAAATGGAAACTATGGAACGAGGAGTCTCTTACTTTGTGCTTTTTGCCTGGATTTTCCATTGATGCAAGTTTATTGCAAAGTTGTCTGCTCTTTGTTCAACAAAATCTTACCAGTTATGATGTCCTGTAGGCTCATCATTGATTTTTTCACCCAAAGCTCAAAATTAGGGGCAGGATGATGGATGGAACATGTATATTTGATGGTTGCACCAATACATCTTAGTATTTTGGAAAATCAAGCATAGCAGTAAAAGTTTCAGTTGGAAGTGTTTTACTGAGATTTTACAAGAATTTATTTTACAGAAGTGGTTAGCGGTGGTTGGTGATAGACTATGAAGTACAAAGAGATCACAGTTTTGCTATACTTATTATATTAATTGAAGAAGATCATAATTGTGGCTATACGCAGAGGATTACTAGATGTTCTATACATCAACATTATTTTTGTGCAAGATAAGTAAGGAAAGGGGAGGAATGTGGGAAAAAACAAAGAAGCTTATCTCCTAGAGGAATTATTCGTAAGAAATGCCTGCTAATTTTTCTTGAACTACTTCATAGGTTATAATGATCCGAAGTCTGCCTAAAAGAAGTCTTTTATTTTTTGAATAATGCTACATCAGTAACGTCAGTGCAATTTTCATATATTCTAGGTGCTTGCTGCAGACTCTAGAGTTTAGCTGTTCAGAAGATTTGTCTAGTTAGCGACACAGCTCTTATGAATAATGATGATATGTATATATATATTGCAAACAGAAATCTATCTTCATGTATTGGTAACACGCTAATTTAAATCCTTCTCATTTTTCAGAAGCAAATTTGGTCCTTCAAATCTGGCTTTAGAATTTCGTTAATATGGTGCTTAAGCTTCTGTCATATCTGAGCCTTTTTTTATTCAAAAAAAATTGATGTTCTGTATCAATTACCAAAGCAGGAGGATTGTCACTTTTCGTAAAAAACATTCACTAACTCTATGCTCTTCCCATGTTACATGAACCAAAATTGTGAAAGGTTGCATTCCTGCAATTCATTAGTTATTTATTTTTTTGCTTCTGTTCTTTTCAGTCCGATCTAACCTTTTCTTCCAAAGTACTACACCCCCCTTGAGTTATACTTTGGCTTGCACATTACATTTCGCAAACTGACAAGGCTATGTACTCAAGACGAATGGTTCTGTGTACTTAAGACGAATGGTTCTGTGTACTTAAGACGAATGGTGCTGCTAGATTTCATATTCGACATCACCAAGAATACTATTAAGTTTTTACCAGACCCTTTTTGCTTTTATTGGAATGGAAACCTCTCTGATGCTTTTATCCACTTCATGAGTGATTGCCAGTGTATACATCTCCCAGTTGACAACTCCACCACTACAACCTGAGCAATCAGCTATATGAATTCTGTGACGCTTACTAATAAAAATTAGACCTCCAGCTGTTTGCGGCTGTAATTCCTAAGCCCTTCCAACCTGTGGGCTATGGCAATATCTGCGAAGTGTTTCCTCTCTTTGAACAAGAATCTCTGTCCTACTCAATACATGTGAAGTTTCTCATCATTGCTAGCATAACTTGGATGTTGGCATGATATGGTATCCAATAGGTACGTCAAAAGTGGTGGTGGGTTGGGTTGAACTTGCACAAATATGACAGACATGCAAGAAATGTCAGTGACAGGATATGTACTCGACTCGACACAGAAATGATTTTGGGTTGAGCATCTTAAACTCGAAATGACATGATGATTAACAGAATCTTATTTGAGATTCTCATGACTCGGATCTGATACAGACATAAACCAACATGAAAACCACAAGAAAAATTAAGATTCTAATCTTTATATACACAAGCCAAGATTGCATAAACATTAACAAAACCTGCGACATAACTTCATATTCTTGTCTTTCAGAGTTGAGGTAGATCAAGCTGAACAAGGCGTGAGACATAGACACGCCTGACCCATAATTGCTGTGCTGAGCTTGTGCTGTATATCAAGTTTGTGTCTAGATTGGCAATTCTAATGTGGTCAGACCTGAAGGTTTATTTTTTGCCTCTTACCCCCCACATATACTTCCGTCTGATGTTTTGACTTTCATGGTGAATGTGCTTAACTATCTGCACCATCTCCTTCTACTCTGGTGAGAAAGGATTGAGACATGGGGAGAGAGGGAGGGAGGAAAGGGAGAGAAGAACCAGGCAAACATGGGTTAGAGTGGTCGAGAAGGAAATGTGGCTACTGGGGATAGATGATAGAATGTCTTTAGAGAGGGTGGATTGGAGATGAAGTATACGAGTGGTGGACTGTGTGATATTGTATTGATTTTTCCGTTCCTTTGTGTTTTTTTCTCTCCTTTGTGTCAATGGCTTTGCCCAATTTCTTATATTGGTCAATGTTAGCCTACCCAATTGTTTTGGGAATAAGGCTTTGATATTGTTGTTGTAATTTTAGCCTTCGGCTGCGTTCGGTATGGTTGTTTTGTGGTTGTTTTGGTCTGGCTGTTTTGTGGTTGTTTTATATGTGGCAGTATATTATTGGAGTAGAACGTAGGACCCACATGGGGACCACCCCAAAACTACCCAATTTATGCCACGAACATGCGCTAGCCGAACGAAGCCTTCATGATTATGATATGGTCTTTATGCATCTCTGATCATTGCCTCTTTCCATCGGGTATGCAGGCATATAATGTTTTGATATCTGGAAGGAATGATGATGCGGCTGCTTGAGGTATTGAAAAATAAGCTATACGTGGTAGTATAATGTTGTGATGCCGACTATATAGGCTCCTCGAGGCTTGGAAAATCCGAAGCCCTTGCAAGAGAGACAGTGTGTATGTTTACAATCCTGCACTGGTCTTGCCGTATATTCAGATTTCCGGGTTGCGTCTAGTAATTTGCTATGCT
>CM041778.1:83982556-84082058 GCA_023374045.1 Limonium bicolor
ACAGAGCGTGAAGAGTAGATGGATAAGTTGCAGACAGGTCGACTGGCGAAGTCGACGAGCGAAAGAAGAAGAAAACTGGCGCGTTTTGTGTAAATATACACTCGTCGCTTCTGCGTCCGCCTTAATCCCGCGCGGACGTTCTCTGTCGATCTCGCTGTCCGCCCGGCCACTTCTTCTGTCCGCATGACCGTCCGCCTAAGAATCAAGCGGTTGTAACTTGTCTCCGCCTAAGCGTCCGCCCTAGCGTCCGCATGGGAATCATGCGGTTGCAGCCCTGAGTCATCCGCGTGTGTCGTCCGCCTATCAGTCCGCCCAGCCCCCATCGGTGGTCATATGAGTGGTCGTTACTTATTTCTTCTTACGAACTTTGACCGGCTCTAGATTCTTTTGTTTGGACTCCGTTTTTGAGCCGTTTGCGTCTATGCGTTCGTCTCTTCGTCTACTTTACTACCCAGTTGGTTTTCCTCATGTTAAACCAATAAATTTGGAGATAAACATAAAACATAAACTAGAGGAAAACTAACCGAAGTGGAGAAAGTGAGCAGAAAAGTGCTAATATTATATATGAAATACACCTATAAAACATGCTCATTTGGACACTTATCACACCCCCACACTTATCTTTTTGCTTGTCCTCAAGCAAAACCACGTACCCAAGTAAGTAGGGAATGCTCAATACTAACAAATATTATTATGAAGGATAGGAAAATATGATCTTCAAACTTTCGAGGAGTGTGAAAAATCAACTGCTGGTGGCATAGGTGTACTCAGGGTAAAAATAAAATATAGAGTTTCGGGGTATGATCCAAGGTACTTCAATGTTTCCTTTTAGGTGACTCTGAGAACTTTTACCATGGCCAACTTCTCTCAAGAATGGACATTGAGGAGAAAACAAAAGGAAAAATAGATTCATACATTTGTTTCACTTTTGCATAAGGGATGAGAAAATGTAGGCATCACGCCTTTGTATTTTAGAACACTCAACTCTCTTTTGTTGGTTACCAATGGTGTCTCGCAAGTCCCTTGTTTTTTTTTTTGTATTTTTTCTTAATAGAGAAGCACCCCTTAGCAATCCCTAAGAGAGAAGACAGAAAGAACCCCTGAGCAATAAAAATCCAACCATTTGCAGATTATTTGGTCACACGCATATGCATAAAATGCTCCTCAAAAGTGATCAAATGAAAATTTTTAAATTTGTACCATTTATCCCACAATTCATAATATTATTTATTTTAAAGAGAACAACCTATATTAGCAGGGTCCATAATTTTAATTTTTTGAACACATGCAAGATAAGCAGAGAGATTTAAACATTTTAAGCACAAAATGCCTCACCCCCCACACTTAAGCTTAAGCAATGCCCTCATTGCGTAGATTTAATAAATTAACAGGCATGCAATTAATGAAGGAAAGAGTGTACTCCCCAAATTTCGTAGAGTGTGTAGAGCTCCCCCACACTTGAGTGCAGCTGTGGAATGTCATGAAATGAACCTGTAAAGAATATTCTACACAGCCAGAAGAACTCAAGTAAACCTGTATTTATTATAACAAATAAAGGGAATATAATACAAAAAAGAAAACAACATTAAATTAAGGAAAGACAAAAGATAGATAGTGGGTTGCCTCCCACCAAGCTGCCCGGGTTTAACGTCTCTAGCTAGACGTATTTGACCAAGCTTTAGTTTGGAGAAGAGTTTGAGGGCGAGTTGTCCTGCTGTTCTTGGACAAGATAGATTGTAGATAGGTCAGTTGAAATATCAGAATGAGAATTATACCTTTTAAGACGTGCCCCGTTGACCTTGAAAGTTTGCCTTGTTTGTTCTGGAGTTCAAAGGCACCGTATGGAGTCACACTAACAATCTGGAAAGGGCCGGCCCAATGAGACTTGAGTTTCCCAGGGAAGATCCTTAATCTAGAGTTATATAGGAGAACCCAATCACCAATTTCGAAGTCCCTCTTGAGGATCATCTGGTCATGGAACTTCTTGGTGCGCTCCTTATAAATCTTAGCATTCTGGTAAGCCTGATCTCTCAGTTCTTCTAACTTGGAAAGTTGGAATTTCCTTTTCTCTCCTACAGAAGTCACGTCAAAGTTTAAGGCCTTGATTGCCCAATATGCCTTATGCTCCAGCTCTACAGGCAGGTGGCATGCTTTCCCATAGACAAGCTTAAAAGGAGACATCCCGATGGGAGTCTTGAATGCAGTGCGGTAAGCCCAAAGCGCATCATCCAGTTTAAGTGCCCAATCCTTTCGTGATGAGTTAACCGTCTTCTGGAGAATCCATTTTAACTCACGGTTCGAAACTTCTGCTTGGCCGTTTGTCTAGGGGTGATAAGGTAAAGCTACCTTGTGACGTACCCCGTACTTACCCATAAGCGCTTCAAATGAACGGTTGCAGAAGTGAGATCCTCCGTCACTGATAATAATTCTAGGCACGCCAAAACGGGTAAAGATGTGCTTCTTAAGGAATCTGGTTACTGTCTTTGCATCAGCATGATGACAGGGTATGGCTTCTACCCATTTCGACACGTAATCCACCGCCACTAAAACATATTGGTGGCCCTGTGAGGAAGGGAACGGTCCCATAAAATCAATGCCCCAACAATCAAAGAGCTCCACTCCACTTCTAGTATTCCCTGTTGTGGCATTTCATGTCTCCTAGATGTGTTACCCATTCTTTGACAATTATCACATTGCTTGCAGAATTGGTAAACATCTTTGTGAATGGTAGGCCAATAAAATCCTGAGGCCAGGATCTTAGCAGCGGTCCTTGTGGGTCCATGGTGACCTCCGGCTTCCCGTGAGTGACAAAAATGTATGACGCTTGAAACCTCATCTTCCGGGAGACATCGTCGAATCAACCCATCAGCACTAACTCGGAACAAATACGGATCCTCCCAGAAATAATGCCTTGAATCAGAAAGAAATTTCTTCTTCTGGGAGTAAGATAGATCATAGGGTACTGTTCCCAGACTAAATAATTGGCCAGGTCCGCATACCATGGCTCCTGTACCTTGGTGATTGAAAAGACAGTCTCGTCGGGGAAGAATTCGTTGATAGGCACACTATCCGTAGGAGTTACCAATCTGGAGAGATGGTCAGCGACTACATTCAATTTTCCGCTCTTATCTTTGACTTCGATGTCAAACTCCTGTAGTAGAAGAATCCAGCGCAATAAGCGAGGTTTGGCTTCTTGTTTTGCAAATAAGTATTTGAGAGCGGAGTGGTCTGTGTGCACGATGACTTTGCTTCCCCATAAGTATGACCTGAACTTATCAAGGGAGAAGACTATAGCCAGAAGTTCTTTTTCGGTGGTCGTATAGTTTTTCTGGGCGTCGTTTTAGTGTCCTGCTGGCATAAGCAATCACTCTCAAAATTTTCTCTTTTTTTATGGCATAGAGCTGCCCCCACGGCGTAGTCACTTGCATCACACATGATCTCAAACGGAAGAGACCAATCAGGTGGTATGACAACAGGTGCTGATACCAATTTTTGTGTTATAGTTTGGAAAGCAGCTGAACACCTTTCATCGAAGTGAAACGGGGCATCTTTCTGTAGCAGGTCGGTCAATGGTTTGCTGATTTTTGAGAAGTCTTGTATAAACCGCCGATAAATCCTGCATGCCCTAGAAATGCTCGTATGTCTTTAACAGTAGTTGGTGCCGGTAACTTCTCGATAACCTCTACCTTGGCTTTATCCACCTCTATTCCTTTAGCTGATATTTTATGTCCAAGGACAATTCCATCCTTGACCATAAAATGACATTTCTCCCAGTTTAAAACAAGATTTGTATCCTCACACCGTCCTAGGATCAAATCAAGTTGTGCCAAGCATTTATCGAAACTAGAGCCATAGACCGAGAAGTCATCCATAAAGACCTCTATGCTCTGTTCGATGAAATCGGCAAATATTGCTTGCATGCATCTTTGGAAGGTAGCAGGGGCGTTGCATAGGCCGAAAGGCATTCGTCTGTAAGCAAAGGTACCGTATGGACAAGTGAAGGTGGTCTTGTCCTGGTCCTCTGGTGCGATTGGTATTTGGAAATACCCTGAGAACCCATCTAAAAAGCAGTAGTACTCTTGCCCTGCTAGTCGTTCCAACATCTGATCGATGAAGGGGAGAGGAAAGTGATCCTTCCTGGTCGCCAAGTTTAAGCGCCTGTAGTCAATACACATGCGCCATCCTGTGATTTTTCTTTGAGGGATAGCCTCTCCCTATCATTTATAACAGCTTCGATGCCCCCCTTCTTCGGGACAACTTGAACAGGGCTCACCCATGGACTGTCAAAAATTGGATAAATGATGTTCGCGTCAAGGAGTTTCAGAACTTCCTTTCGAACCACCTCTTTTAGGTTAGGGTTTAGCCGACGTTGGGGTTGCCTGATAGGCTTGTAGTTTTCCTCCATATAGATGTGGTGCGTGCAATAGAGGGATCAATTCCTTTGATATCAGCAATAGTCCACCCGATCGCCGTTCTGTGTTTCTTCAATACCTCGAGTAGCCTTGTTTCCTCCCCGGAATTCAGAGAAGAGGAAATAATGACAGGTAAATGGTCATCTTCAGCTAAGAAGGCATACTTGAGTTTAGAAGGTAGCTCTTTAAGCTCGAGCTCTGGTGGTTGTTCTATTGATGGAATTGATTTTTGAGGTTTCCTGTCGAGTTCTTCGATTGGTGGCCGGTAGGTTTGATAACCAGTTATTCCTTTTTCTACATGCGCCAGCATGGCGTTGACTTCCGGATCCTCCACCTTTTCTTCTAGAGAAGTAAATAATACTTGCTCTAGCGGTTCAGTTTCAGCTTTCAGGATGGAAGATAGGGAATACATGTCCTCATCTGTAGAAAAATCGCCTTCCTCCTCCTCATCATCTGTTAATCCAACTGTCTTAGCATGAGGAGAAAAGTTAGAGCTTTTCTTCATCATTTTCTGCATGTCGAATTCGATCGTTTCGTCCTTGTACCGCAGAGTGATTTTCCCATCATGGACGTCAATGATGGCTTTGGCAGTACTCAGAAACGGTCGACCTAGAATTAAGGAACCTCAACATCGTCATCCATTTCTAGAATGACGAAGTCAGATGGAAAGATAAAGCAAGATACTCCAACTACCAGATCTAGATCTCGGACTATTCCCATGGGCTTGATCTCTGATCTGTCTGCTAGTTGGAGTTTGAAGGGAACCGGTTGCATTTCTCCTCCTTTTACTTTCAAGAAGGTGGCGTAGGGCATGATATTAATGCTGGCTCCCCGGTCGCATAAACCACTTCCACAATCCACTCCACCTATAAAGCACGGGATCACGGGATTTCCCGGATCTGTTTGTTTGGGAGGGAGTGCTCGAAGAAGGGCTGCAGAGCATTCTTCTGTGAGGTGCACTGTTTTTTTCCCAGGTTTCTTCTTTTTCTTTGTCAAGAGATCCTTTAGAAATTTGGCGTAATTAGGCATCTCTTGCAAAGCATCAAGTATAGGTATGTCGAGAGTCAGTTTCTTGAAAATGCTCAAGAATTTGGAGAACTGCTCATCTAGGTGTTTCTTTTTCATCCTGTTGGGAATAGGAGTTCACTGTTTTTAGGAGATGAAGATGAAATGTCAAAGGTTACTCGAGATGGAGATGGAGTAGCAGGAGTAGGAACTTGGATTTTTGAGGGGAGAAGCTGGATTGGTAGTTTCTTCATCATTGATATAGGCCTCTTCTAGATTTTCTTTTTCTTTTCTTTTCCTTTTCTGGTGGCAAGTTCCCTTCCACTCCTTAAGGAAACTGCACACAAGTTTGTTGATTGAAATGTGCCATCGTCTATAAGGATTGAATTCGCTTGTTCTTTTGGATTGGGGTTAGTCTGTGAAGGGAATTGACCAGGTGGCCTTTGTTGAGTGAGTAACTGTTGAATCTGAGATTGCAAGGCTTTTTGGTCTTTGCGCAGAGCTGCGACCTCTTCTTGCGTATCTCAGGATTTACCCATCATCGCCTTAAACATCTCTTGCATTTGAGACATATCAGACTCAGGATTCGAAGGAGGTTGAGTCGGTCGACTCGAAGAAGCTTCATTGCCATAAGGTTGTTGTTGATATTGCCTTTGGCCTCCTTGGAAGTTGGACTGAGGTCTGAAATTTGGGATGTTTGTAGGGTATGTGGGTTCTGGATATTTTCTGTGTTTGAGTAGCGAAGGTGGATTGCATGTTACGTTGCCAAGGTTGTTTGTACCCTTGATTGTTGGTGATGTAGTTTGCCTCCTCTGCTGCTTTTAATTCTTGTAGTTGGGGGCATTGTTCATAGTCATGAGGCCCACCACATTGTGTACAAGAAATAACAGAAGATGATTGGGATAGAGGAGCATAGCCTGGAGGGGTAGTAGATGATCGGGAAATCATCGACTTAGCTTGCTGGGGGTAGGAATTCATAGCCATCTGCTCAACCACTTTTGCAGAGTACTGACTTTTGTTGCCTGCTGAGCATTGCTTTCCATGAGTTGCTCATGGCTTTTCATCAGTTGGTCAAACTTGCTATCACTTTCCCCAACATGGTATAAACCTGGAGTACCGCCGCTCCTTGATCCACCGGAGGCCCAGTCTCTGATTTCTTCACAGAGAGACTCCATGCTATTCAGAAATTGTGCTCCTGGCTTTTTCAGAATATCGGCCCCTAAGGAGGATAATACCATTGTTCTGCACGGACCGATCAAGCCTTTGTAGAACAATTGTGATACTTGTTCTTTCGTCAGACCATGGTGAGGACAAGTAAGTAGTAGACCTTTGAAACGATCCCAAGTTTCACAAATATTTCCGACCCAGGTTGCTTGAAATTATAGATTTCAGCAATCATCTCCAATGTTCGGCTCGGGGGTAGGAATTTGTCATAGAACTTGGTGGCCATGTCGTCCCAGGTACCGATGGTACTTGGTGTCAGGCTATGATACCACTTGCTCGCGTTTCCCGTCAGGCTGTGAGGGAATAATGACAATCTTGCATATTGGAGTACTGCGTCGGTCGCAGTAAGACTATTGGCATGTTGCAAGAATTTTGTAACATGTAACAGGGCTTCGTCCGGACTGGTGCCATCAAACATGCCCAACTCTTTCACACATCTGATTTGATGATATGGCTTCAGCTTCTGCCACTCATCGTATTCGGATGGGCTAAGGTGAGGAAGGATGATAGCAGGCTGTTGTCCTTGGTTAGACGGCCTGTTGATATTTCGAACTGTCGCTGGTGTAGATGCCATGTCAGTTTCCGGGTCAGATTTTTTCACTGTGGTGGTAATGTATTGTTGAGTTCGGTTCTCTGCCTTAGAGTGCGCAGAAAGGTTCTCTCGATCTCTGGATTGTACCAACCGTGTGATTATTATATTTTCTGGGAGGCTGTTTGACCTGGTAAAAGGCATTCACCACTCAAAACAGAGAAAAGAAACTCGTTATGTGTTAGAATAAATAAAAATGTTAGGAATTAGTTGACAGAAATTTTAAGTTAGTAGTTAGAGACAATGGAAAGAAATGACAGAAAATTAAAATGACAATGGAAAGAAATGACAGAAAATTAAAGTTAGTAGTTAGTATACTGGAAATTGAAGGACAATGGAAATTAAATGTTAAGGACAATGGAAATTAAATGTTAAGGACAATGGAAATTAAATGACAATAATAAAGAGTTAGTAATTAGATGTCAGAAGTCAGAAGAAGTCCGAAGTCCAAAGTTAGATGTCCATAATTAGATTAACAACAAAATAATATTAACAGATTATTATAATATAATAGGTGAATTAACCGGGGCTTAGGGACTAGAATAAATCAAGTCCCCGGCAACGGCGCCATTTTGCAGACGTGTTTATCGTGAGTTGTTAGAACTGGTGTAATTAAATAAATAAAAGAAATTAAAACTCAAAATATCCGTCGGGCTGCAAATAAAACCCGGTCGCAGTAGTATAGTAAACAGAAGCGGCCGGGGTCAAACCGTGGGACTTATAGCGAGATAAAATAGTTCCTAAGCTTGTCACAAAAAGGGGGGAAGTTAATTGACTAGTTTTTAGAGAATTAAATAGCAGAAAAGATAACTGAGTGCAGATGAATTAAATGGAACTCCGGGTTCAGATTTATATAATCTGATTAATTATGCTATCTCTACCGGTTTAATATATTAGTTTGGCAAAATTCCTGTTATTATCTTAAGGACTAAGTCATAGACTCATAAGAACTCGTTTACCAGAAAATGCTCGGTCTAATCAAGGTTCGAGCAATACTTATGTAAACGGACGTTAAATTCGAGGAATTATAATTGCATCTGAAAATACTAACCTATTAAATCATAATAAGCTTTCTCCAGATTTACGGCTTAATTAACCTGTCTATTTATCACCGGTCTGATCAAAATAGACTTGGAAAGCATTTTATAAATTCATGTAATTTATTAAAATGGCGAGTGATAAACTTTAAACGTAACAAACTGTATTTATTTTAACCGGTAGAAATATTGATTACATAATTAAACAGACTAAAGCTAAACCTTCACCCGGAGCAAATCCTCCTTAGCCTGACATATTAACTGGTAATAAGTCAGACAGAGGTTGGACGTAAAAATAATACGGAGGCGTGAATGGTGTATGGAGAAATGAAGAGGAAGAAGAGTGGAGCGAGTACGTAGGATTTTTGTAAATGGAATGAGAGATTTTGAGTGTTGAGTTTGGGGTGGAACGCGTGTATTTTTTGATTGAAGTAGCAGTGGCTTTTTATAGAGGAGAGGAAGAAGAAGAACGACTGCAGACAGAGGTGGAAGAGCATTGATTGCTCATTAATTGCAGGGGACAGAGCGTGAAGAGTAGATGGATAAGTTGCAGACAGGTCGACTGGCGAAGTCGACGAGCGAAGAAGAAAACTGGCGCGTTTGTGTAAATATACACGCGTCCGCTTCTGCGTCCGCCTTAATCCCGCGCGGACGTCTCTGTCGACTCGCTGTCCGCCCGGCCACTTCTTCTGTCCGCATGACCGTCCGCCTAAGAATCAAGCGGTTGTAACTTGTCTCCGCCCTAGCGTCCGCATGGGAATCATGCGGTTGCAGCCCTGAGTCATCCGCGTGTGTCGTCCGCCTATCAGTCCGCCCAGCCCACATGCGGTCATATGAGTGGTCGTTACTTATTTTCTTCTACGAACTTTGACCGGCTCTAGATTCTTCGTTTGGACTCCGTTTTCTGAGCCGTTTGCGTCTATGCGTTCGTCTCTTCGTCTACTTTACTTCCTCCCAGCTTGGTTTTCCTCATGTTAAACCAATAAATTTGTGAGATAAACAATAAAACATAAACTAGAGGAAAACTAACCGAAGTGGAGAAATGAGCAAGAAAAGTGCTAATATTATATATGAAATACACCTATAAAATATGCTCATTTGGACACTTATCATTGGGCTCTTGAGGGTTTTGGTTGTTCCAGGTAAATTCTATGGTCAATGGATTTGACTGTGGTTTTGTGAAATATTGGAAAAGGGTTCGTTGTGTTTTATCTCGGTTGCGGTTTGAGGATTTGGAAGTTGGAAATTGAATTGAGATTGTGGAAATTCGATAATGGTTTTGGGGAGTCTTTCATAGGATATTATTATTGTTTGGGAGCCCATAGGTGCTCCCCATTGCTATTGTTTGCGCTGCACACATTGTTGCAGTTAAGCTCTATGATCTACTCTATGTTACTGTTGTTTCATAGGGGGTGTGCACACTTAAGGACTTAGGGTGAGGTGGTTGTTTGACGGTCCCATAGGTGACTGTCCTGGAATTGTGGTTTGGGGTCCCATAGGGGACCCCGTGTTCGGATTGTGGTTATTACTTCCTGTTGAAAGCTCCCTACTATGGTTTCGGTATTTATATATTTTTCTCTGGAAATTCTTCAACTTTCAGCAAATCTCCTCATCTGATTGTTAAAGGCAAATGTGTTCTGAAATGTATTTTACAGTTTGAGGTAGAATTTACTCAGTTTTTCTGATTTGTGCGATCCTTTCTGTGTTTCTGTCTATGTTTTATGATCGCAGGTGTGGATGACTAACTGTGGGGATCGGGACGGCGAATCACATAGTTTAGGGACCACATATTAATAAGGCGATGTTTTGAATTCCAGTGTCTAAGAGATATTATTATGTTCTCAACTTTTATACATTAAATGCTTATTTTGCTTCCGCATAACTTGAAAGTTAACTTGTGTTTTTAGTGTTATTTAGTTCATTAGCTTGAGCACCCATGAGAATTGGGTGTGGCGGTAATGCCCTGGACGTTTTGAGATCCGCTGCTATGTTAAGGTTATGTTCATTTGAGTTTTGGTTAACTACGTTTATTGGTTTCTATGAATCGGTTTTATCAAGTTTGAACTTCGTATTAAATATTTGGCAATGATCTTATCTGTTCAAAAGTTCCTCATGTTGTTATTGTGGTTTATGTGAGAGTTTTTAATGGTTTTTGGTTCCTGTTTACGTTTTTAGAACTGCACTTAAGGACCTGTCCGAACGTCCGTCCGGACATCTATGTTCGGCCCGAAGGTTTTAGAAGCTTTTTGTTTTGGCGTGTCCGAACTTTGGTCTGAACTTTGATGTTCGGACACGCCACGTTAAATTTCTCGGACTTTTCAAACTTACTTGTGTCCGAACTTCAAAGTCCGGACACAAGTTCGGACGCCTTTGGTTTTCAGGCCTTTTAACTCTCGACTTGTGTCCGAACATCAATGTCCGGACACAAGTTCGGACGTTTGGTTTTTCGCAGTATGTTTCTCTTCGGCTTGTGTCCGAACTTACCATGTCCGGACACAAGTTCGGACCAGCTCTGTTTTGCTCTTTTAGGACTCGTTTGAAGTCCGTTTTTGATGCCGTTTGCGCCATTAGATTTGTATTTTCTTAAGCTATGTTTTGGGGTAAAAATCTAGGTGTTACAAAAACAGTCTCATCTCAAGGCAATCAAACGAGAAAGATACCTCAAGGGCACAGGTACACTTCATCTATGGTACCCTCGCTCCCCTACTTTTACTTTATCTGGTTTTAATGATCTAATTGGGCTGGTTCCCTCCAAGATCGAAAGAGTACTTCACGTAATGCACAATTCCTTGGTTTTTGCTTAGTTTCATGTGCCTCTAAAAAGCACAACTCCGTTGCACTTTACACAGCTAAGGCAGAGTATGTCTCTGCTGTAGCATGTTGCTCTCAACTCTTTTGGATGAAGCAACAATTTCAAGACTACCACATCACCTAGGACCAAATTTTAATTTTCTGTGATAATAAAAGCACTATCAAGATCTTCGAAAACCCATTCCAAAAATAGCACAAGTATGAAAATGCAATCTGACTTAGAATAAACCTGGGTTATAACACAACAGGTTACCCTGTTTTGCCACCCCAACTACTGTATATATCATAACAGTATGAAGACCATGAAGGTAGCTCATGATGGTAGGTGGCTTCATGTCATGTGTACAATAGCTATTAACTCTCTCACTCTCCTCCCTTTCCTTTTATCTTTGTTTTCAGAAAAAAATGTAACTTTGTACAAAGTGACTATGTTAGTGAGAATATGAGGGGAGAGGCATGACAGAAAAAAAGTAAATTAAGGGGAAAAGTAATATTAAATTTCAAAATGTTATAACTTACAAAATATAAGTGCAAAATAAAAAAAGTTATTCCATTTTTAATCATAATTTGTACTCTTCATAACAAGATGCATCATAAATATATTTTGGTAAACTTAAATTTATGTTTTTAAAATGAGTATACATTACATATTTAAAAGTGAATCTTATTCATTAACATAATGAATCTTCTATGGCAATAATATGAGAATAATTATTATATGCATCCATAAATTTACTAAAACATTCAAGAAATTTTTAGGGTCTGTAGTTTAGGGATTTGGGAAAATTGTTGAGTCAGTGACGACAATAAAGGCTCTGTTCGGTATGTCTATTTTACAGCCATTTGGTGTGACTACTTTATATGTGGTAGTATATTATTTTTGAAGGAGAATGTAGAACTCAGGCGTGGACCGCCGCTTTATGCTGCATTTATGCCATCAAAGTTCATGCCAAGACCGAACAGAGCCTTAATGTATAAAATGACTTAAAAAAAAAGAGTACCCTACATCACAGACCCTAAAAACCATCCTATAAAAGCTAAAAAACATCAAAGACATTTTCAAGGTTTGTAGTACAAGGTTTTGGTTTAACGACCCTAAACCACAAACCCTATCAAAGCTAAAACGTCTAAGGTATTTTCAGAATTTGTGGTGCAGGGTTTAGGGTCGATAGACCATAAACCACAAACCCTAAAATACTGTCAAGTTAGTGATAACATTATAAAATATAGAACAACTTCAGAAAAAGATTACCTTACCTAAACCACACACCCAAAAAATCACCCTAGCCAAGCTAAAAAACGTTAAAGGAATTTTTAGGGTTTGGGTGCTAAGTTTAGGTTCACTTTTTAACAATCTTTGATTCACTTTGCGTAAACCTCTCATTCACTTTAGTTAAACAATCTTTGTTTACGAGATTCACTTTTCTTAAACCTCTAAATCATATTTTTTATTAACTTTTGATTCACTTTTCTTAAACTTAAGATTCACTTATCAATACGTGAAAAGTTCATATTGTTATTCACTTTTCTTAAACTAAAGAGTCACTTTGTTTTGTGAAAGTTTTTCACTTTTCTAAAATATAAGATTCACTCTTTTCAATAATAAGATTCACTTTTCTTAACCGAAAGATTCACTTTTCAAAAAAGAAAGATTAATCATGATTTCATTGCGTCTCATAGGTCAACGTCAAGGTTCATCAAACTGTTAAAGAATGCTAATATGGTTTGATTATTAACAACCACCCAAGAAAAAAATAATGTTACCTCCAAATATAATAGGGGTGGCAAAACAGATTCACGGGTCGTGTTAGGCAAACTTAAACTCTACCATTTTATTAAACGGGTTGACCCGACCTGACCCAACCCAATTAATTAATCGTATCCAAATATAAAACCCAAACCATTTATTAAACAGGTTGACCCATTTATAAATCAGGTTGACCCGTTTATTATACGGGTCGGCCCGTCAACCCAATGAAATAATCGTGTTCAAATTTGAAACTCACCATATATTAAACGCAAACTTAACATGTTTAGTTATATATAAGAAAATAATTTAACTAATTAACATTAGTTTTGTCATTCTATGATATTATTAATTTTACTTTAATTAAAATACTTATTTTAATATTTGTATATCTTATTAATATTAAAATTTTATCAAAAACAATTAATCTATAATTTATATATTTATTTAAATTACTTAAATAGGTTAACGGGTTACACATGTTAAACCCAAACCCAATACAGTTAATAAATGAATCGTGTTTGTTGACCCGTTTATTTACCATGTGTCTAATTTCAAAATCCAAACCCGTTAACTTCGTGTTGATCAAACGGGTAGTGTTGAAATTACTACCCCAATATATAACCATAGAATGGCTAACACCGTCTAAGAACTTAACAATGAAGGCTACTGTGGTTCGACTATTAACCAACACATAATAAAAAAGACTCTACCCCCATTCAACACTTTGATGACTAACACTATAGAAAAAAGTAAACATTATCAAAACGTATAGAAAATTATGTATTTTATTTAGTTTCACAATGAATCTTAAAAACACATATACATACAAAATATATAGAATTTTAAATTTATCAACACATATTCATTTTAGATCTTATTTTGAAACACTTAAATTATGACCAATAGTATAAATTTATGTAATTTGGACCTACATCAAATAAACTATAACATATTAAATTTTACAAAAAGACAAAAATAGACAAAAATATAGTATTACCTTCACCAGAGCCAGGCTCGAATTCGCTTATCATAAATGGCTTTAAAGTTCAGAGACATTTTGAACTTAATTGTCAAACCTAATATATGGTGAATCGTCGACTTTACTGTATGGTACTTTGAGGATTAGGAGCAATATAGTTCAAACTCTAAACAACTATGTTATAACAGATTTTAATAATATGCGAATGCTAGTTGACCAACAGACCTGGGCAAAAAGCGCACTTTACTCCCGTTTGGGAACACAATCAGGCTAAGCATATGATAGATGCCAATTTTAGCCATAACCAAGAGAAATTTGCGACACGAATGCTTAATCCATCTCTGGCATATAATTAAGAAATTATTCTGTAGGAGAAAAATTCGAACTCTAGTTCCAAATATTAGCCTAAAAGCATGTTAGAAATTACATAGAAAGCATTAACACAGAGACATTTAGTAACTACACCACATCTCTCGTTTCCTATATTAAAACCTCATAGCATAGCTACAAATACTGTCTTTTGCAGAATGACAAACATATCAAATTAAGCAAGCTAAGTTTCAGGCAAGCAAAGGCGTCAAACTTGTGAACGATGAAAAGCCTGGTTTTTCAGTTTCCCGACTTTTAGTAATCTTCATTAAGTTTATACTTTCCGATATAAGCAGAAGCTTTTTACAGAAACCCATGTAATCGTTGAACCAGATGCAAGGGCTCTCCAGTTTCAATCATCAACAGAGCTGAAAAAAATAAGTAACGCTTGATATTAAGTATGATTGACATATAAGAAGTCAACTCCTATCATGATCAGATAAATTGAAGGAACTTAAGAAATACCCAACACTAAACCACATTCGTTCCTGAGGGAACTTACAAATCAACGAAGTTTGTTCAAGTGACAGTCGAATGAAGTATGATCTCAATTGTACAGGAATGTAATCGTCCATAACTAACATGCAAGTGCAAGAAAACGGTACTGTTGTCCAGAGAGAAGAAATATTACCATAATAAAGAAGAGGGACAGACCCTAAAGTGTCGTCAATGGAGTCCCAGCATTTGTGAAGTATGAAGCAAGATCAATATCCAAGTCCTCATACAGCGAAGAAAAGGATGATCCTGTAAGAAAGGAGTAATTGTGAGCCCATGAACCATTAAAAAAAAGGCTCCGTGATAAGTAAAGGAGTATCAATCGTTTTGTTATGGTATATCACCAGAAGTTGAAGTGTTGAAGGTCTGGATTTGGTGTCTTCTGGATGCTGTTTTGGAAAACGATAGATTCAGATCATAATCAGAAATGTGCATATGAAGATTATAGTGAGAAAGTAGGGTTGCAATAAACTGAGAGCGTGAGCCTGCTTGACCATACACCAAGATATTCATGTTTGACGATCCAAAAGTTTTTATCAAGATGAATAGAAAAGTAAAAGGATTTGTAAAACTGATGGAAGCAGCTATTGTCCTTCACATGGCATAACCAAATGAACCAGTCCACTTTAAAAGAAGTAACAGATCTACAAGGCAAAGTTGATATACAACTGACATGGCATAGATAAGAAGCCTAAAGACCTAACTCTTAGGCCAGCCGCTAGGATAACTAGTCTATTAATTTGAAGAGAAATGAACAAAAGAAAAGGTGCCACTCATGTGGAGGGCCATTCAATTTAAGCATATAGATTGGATAAGAGGAACTGTGTTCAATACATTTGTTAAAAACTAAAAATTGATGCTGCACATGAATCACTGTTAACCTCTGTCAATGAGCAAAAGAAAGATAATTACCACGCAGAATAAATGAGCAAAACTCAGGAGAAACTGGTCGCTAGGAGCACGGGGAGGAGGGTGCTCCAGAATGGTTTCCATGAGCAAAAACTGAGTCCATTGAGATTCACCATCTGGAAGTGGATATGGGAATTGACCTACGGCACACTCGAGCAAGAGAAGCCTAAGCTCCAAATGTCACTTTTATAGCCGTATGTGCTTGCACTAAATCTCTCAGGCTGCATGCATGGAAGCATGATATATATTAGTCATACCCATAAGCACGTATACATAAGTAGACTACACATGAGGAACTTAACAAGCATAATTGAAATCTATACTCACAGACATATAATGGTATGTGCCAGTTAAAGTGTTAGCCTGTCCGGAGGTGCTAGTAAGTATTACACTAACACCAAAGTCAGTGATCTTGACTTCTCCTCTGTGATTTATCAAAATGTTAGAGAGTTTCAGGTCTCTGTGGATTATATGTTTCTGATGTGAAGATAGCACAATCCTTGGACCACCTGAATAGTTAAATCCATGAATAATCGAAATTATACATAATGCAATAACTTCAGGATATATATTATCACGGATAACAAATATTCTTCACCTGCTTAGTGATAGCGGCAAGATAAGCTTCCGGGATGGTTTTAACTTGTCTCAGTAAGTCGGCTAGAGATCCACCATCCATGTATTCTAGGATTATGGAGAAGGCCTCATTGCGATAGAACGACTGTGAGCAAGAAACGATAAAGGGACACTCCAGTGACTGATTAATTTTCAATTCTTTAGCAATCTGCCTTCGAGCTTTCTCTTCAATGTTCATTTGGATGACCTGAAAGCGAGAAAGTGTAAAGACAAATCACTCTCAAGAATCAGCTTGGGAAAGTGATGGCAAAGAAGAAATAGAATGCAAATGTGTAACAAAAGTAACAAATATATGCTGAGAAAGACACTCCATACCCTTACGGTTCAACTTTAAAATAAATATGATTTCTTTGAATCATAGGGCTAACTTTAGGCTTTTATAAGCAAAAACCAAAATTCTTTGGGGAACACTTAAAAAAAATATGATTTCTTTGATCTGTCATGTCAGATCTATCATCGTAAGGCATAGTTTCAGATATAATTTCTATTCAATAATTACTTGAGCACCAATGAAAAGTAAAGGTAAGTAAGTAACAAGATCAAGCTAGCATCACTACTCATAATGACTACTTACCGAGAAATACTTTTAGAAACAATCCGATATTCTTCACTGCTGCATTGTTCCTTTTAGTTTATTTTAGCTCTTTTAGTCAAGTTGGTTTCAGTGACGTTAAAGACATGGGGGGAGGAGTAGGAGTCATAAAATTGAAATTTAGGATCTTGGTGGATTTTGAAATCATCACTTGTCTATTGATCACCTTCAAAGCAAAAAACTGGCGAGTCCATTTATGTTGCACCAATTGCACAACACCACCGCTACCTTTCCCAATGACTTTGACCATGTCTAGATCATCCAAGCTCAGCTGTTCGTCCGATGGCTTAATAGGGGGTGGCTGAAATACAACAAAAGACACATAACACAGAATTAACATATATATTCTTTAATGTTCTCAAGACTATCAAAAACAATATATGTAATGTATGTGTGAGTAAGAAACAAGCAAAGTGGTAGATATATCAACCTAGTACAATCCTCCACAAAACACTGCTCTAAAATAAAATTTTCAGCTAGAAACTTGAAAATATAAGTAGATAAGAGAGAGGCCAAGAGTTTGATCACCCAAAATTAATACCGTGTATGAGCTAGGAAATAATCTCCTAAAGGTAAATGCAGGATTGTCGGCTGGTAGAGCTCCACGGTTCAAAGACAAAAAATGTATCATCATACAAGGAAGGGTGTCCGACCGTGAGGTACTAGTTATGACAGGTAGAAATGGTGCTTTAATTTCATGGGTATACAGAGCTCCATTTCACCATGTGTGGCCCTTTCTTATCTAAATTAAACGGCGGATTATCCAAATAAAAGTGATTGGTAAATTCTTTGAGACCTCGTTTGCACGATAAAGTTAATAGAGGCAGCGAAATATGCTCGAAGAGTGTAATTAACCAAAACACCTCAATCTTCCAGAAAGTTGATAATTATTCAGATCTATCCATGTTCTAGTAGGAGATCACAGAGCACTAGAAACCATTCAACTAGCAGATGGGCAACTCGGTATATTCGTCAAACTTGGAACGGAGCTAAGAGAAGACATGAATAAGACGAGCGAAATATAAGAGAAGCGTTCCAACTTACAGCATCAACGTCGCCCTGGGACACGAGCCGAACGCCATCCTTGTTGACGAGAAGATCTCCATCTTTAAAAGTACCGCTTTGTGTTCTAGAAAACCAAACCAAAAAAAAAAAAGAAAAACCGAGTTGAGTTCTCATTAATCATTCCACAAGACGCAAAGCAAAGCAGGAGCCCTTACAAGAACTGTGCGATAGAATCCTCATCGGGAGGAGGAACGTCGAGCTTGAGGTTTAGATTGAGATTCAAGCCTCTCCTATTCATCTGGCGGGTTCAGGATCTTCCCAGTCTTGGCTTCCCCTTCTTCAGTCCGTGCAATTTCGAGGCTTGGTCCTCTTCGTCTGCTGCTTTTCGTTTGTTTTATATTTTGAACTGTATATTACTAATGACGAAGTCGTTGTAAAGTCTTCCTCTTTTCCGTTTCGCCGTGGCTTCCGCCTGGCCTCGGTTCATCTTTACTTTCCAGTCCACTTCCAACTTAAAGTTTCGTTTGGTACAAATAACTTGTGTGAAAATGAAAGTATATATGCAACGGGAACTATATCCGGTTAACCATTTACTATGACCAAACCCCGACTAACAAGGTTGAGAACATTTAAGACGGAAGAAGCAAGAAATAGGACACCTCATCATTATTGCAGTTGGCAATTATTCAGGAGAAAGGAAAGAGGAACTTGCTCCTTTCCTTCCTAGCGGCCACGCGTCCATACCTCCTCGTTTGGTCTCTTTCGGTATTCTTTTTCCACGATTTTTGTCTCCATCACCCAACATTTATCAATAATTTAACCGATTGCATCAGAATTCTACTAATCCACACTTTTTTCTCATTTCTGAACAAGATTTCATTTCCTATTCAATAATAAATCTTCTCTCTAACGTCTGATTCCCGAACACCTCCGCGGGGTCGCCCTCCGGTTCCCTCCTGGAGGCAGCAGATCGGCTTCGAGGTGGTAAGCAGAATCCATGAGTTTTGCTTTCCTTCGCTTCACTGCTTTTAGAAACTACTGAACTGGACAAGAGTTATGAGCAGCTGATTTTGATTTAGGAACAGGAATTTATGGGTTCTTATCTCTCATGCCTGCTTTCATTAAAATTTATTCAGATTGAAAGCAACTCAGGGACAGAGAGAAAGAAAGGACGAGATTGGTTCCCTCAGATCTGGGTTATGGCTGTGGGCTTATAGTTTAGGGGGCATTCATGTGAATATGAATCTAATGTTTTTGGTCTTTATTTCAACTATTGGATTCCTTTGGAACCAAAAAACTATTGGATTCCTTTTCATGGCTCATTTAATTTCAGTTCGATAGGTTCGTTTCTCAAATATCCCACAGGTCAGTTTGGCTCATAAATTTTTCTCGAAAGTTTGGTGGCCCCGCCAGTGAGATAGGTAAACGACGAATTGAAGCGAGAGTTGTTTGATAGTTCCTCCCTTGTAACGCTGATAGAGTTAATGGGGGGAAAGTTCGATAAATATTTAGATTCTACTAACAGCGTCTGTTGGATTTTGGATGAGTCAGAAACCCTACCCGTTTAAAAGTTTCATGCATTTTCTGTTGAAGAACAATTCCATCTATGTTTCTAAAGTACCCGCTTTTAGCTTTTACGTTGTTCAATTCCGATTCAACCTTCTGCTACGGAATGATACCTTCATCTAATTATAGTAGCAGCTATCTATTTCTCCCAGATTTATTGTGTAATTGAGTTCGGGCGGTTGGGAACATATGAAGACCCTTGATGTCATCAGATTGTTTGAAGGGATTCAAAGGATTGTTTCATAACAATTGGGTTTGACAAGAGACATTGGATGCAGCCAAGATGCCGTTTAGAGTCGCTAATTTTGTGGAGGAGAAGGGTGTTAAGTCTATGCATGTTTCTGGATTAATCTCGAAACAGAACGCAACTAACCTGTCATATGATAAGCCAATGACCGAGCTTACCTTGGTGGTTGATTTTGCAAAATGTGTAAAAGACTGTCTGGAGGGGAAATCATCATCAGATGGACAAATAGAAGCCAAAAATCTAAATTGCCTTATTTCTGACCATGTGATTGAGCTCAAAAGTGGGGAGGTATATCCCCCTCTGGTGGGTAACTCTTGCCCATCTATCAATAGAAGAACCACCTGCGTTCTTGAAGAAGGGACAAAGTCAAACGAATCAGACTTGGTGTCTTCAAATCATACCAAAGATGATGTTGAGGATTCAGATGCTAAACTTGAAGGAACAGCATGGGTGTCAGATGGAGGTCTTGTCCAATCTGTGCTGGATGTGTTTGCAGTGGCTGAGGATATTGATGTGGAGGAGGCACAAGGGGTAGATCCTCAGTTATCTATTGAAGGGCTTTTACAGGAGAAGATTAGCCGAACTATCAGTTATGCCCAGTTGGTACCTGTGGACCCAGTGCCTCTTTGGGGAGTTACTTCAATCCGTGGTGGAAGACCAGAGATGGAAGATGCTTTCGCTGCCTTGCCAAGATTCCATAAGATTCCTACCAAGATGCTGACCGAAGATAGTGTCCTGGTTGGCACAAATCAGAATCTGAGCCAAGTAGCTGATTTCTATGGAGTCTATGATGGGCATGGTGGTTGTCAGGTAGATCTACTGTTCTTTTTTTTTAATTCAATTGATTGGCTTGTAACACCATCAAGCTTCTTTGTTGCTGTTTAATGGGTAATATTTTGGATTTAGCTGATTAAGTACGTGTATGTCTTTTGCCTGTCTGGTCCTCTCCGCCTCCTTTAGGTTGCTAACTACTGTCGTGATCGCCTTCATCTGGCACTCATGGAAGAAATTGAGTCGATCAGAGAAGACTCCTTACCTGGAGATGCTGAGAATGATCTGAGGGTGCAATGGGAAAAGGTTTTGTCCCAATCTTTCTTGAAAGTAGATGCTGAGGTTGGGGAAACTAGGTGTAGTGATTCCAATGAAACTTTAGAACCTATTGGACCTGAGACTGTTGGGTCTACTGCCGTAGTAGCCGTTGTTTCTAGAACCAATATCATAGTTGCTAATTCTGGGGATTCAAGGGCTGTGCTATGTCGGGGAAAAGCAGCCGTGGCCTTATCTGTCGACCATAAAGTGAGTTTTTAGTTGTAATCATCTTCAGCTAATGCTTTCTTCAAATATATTACTTCTGGTGTTGAGATTAGATCCTGCTTTCTCTGTCTGTTCAGCCTGACAGAAAGGATGAGAGGGACAGGATAGAAGCTGCTGATGGGAAGGTCATACAGTGGAATGGCTACAGAGTTTTTGGCGTGTTAGCAATGTCCAGATCCATTGGTAGGTCTTCTGCCATCCAACCTGATCACTAGGCTTGTCCTTGACATACTTGATGCTAATTGTTTACCTAGATGATTCGCGAACTATGTTGTACGCGTACAGAAACGCTGGGACAGCAAAAAGAAGAATTTAAGTATAACACATAAAATAGAATAAATCTAAGCAAACATTTACGGGTACCACCGAAAACATGTGTTAATTTACAAATTATTACAGAAAATTTCAGATACTACAAAAAATAATTTTAATTAATCAGATACCTTAAATTGTTAATCCAAAATATTTTAAGACCAAAATATCTATACTTCTTAATAAATATAGTTCTTACAATAATGTTTTAAATTTACAAAATACCACAGAAATTAATAAAATATGTTAAAAACGGTAATAATAAAATTGATGTTTATTGATATATTGGCTAAAAACTATATAAAATAGAAAATACATTATTATAAAAAAATTCAAAATACAAAAATTAGAAAAAGTATACTGTATTATATTGTAGTTACAAATTTAATTAAAAGTATACAAAATTAATATAAAAAGAATGAAAATTATTTTTCCTTATATATTGTTTTTGTTAATATAAATTGCTAGCCCAATAACGTTGTTTTTTTAGTAAATTGAGTAAATTTTGAATTTTTTTTACATAATATATTACAATATATTATTTTTTTCTAATTCAATAATATATAAAATGTAAAAAATAATGCACTATTTGAATGTTATAAAAGTTACTTAAGATTATAATACTATAATCAGAAAAATAAGATTTTCATTCATTTTACTATTTTTGTTTGTTTATCTGAATTGTAACTTCTATATAACATATTATAATTTGAAAATTGTTAGAATTATGTATATATATATTTCTTTAGTTTATAAATTTTTTAGCCTATATAGCAATATGCTTAAATTTTTATTTGTTTACTATTTAGTATTTTTTTTTTGTAGTATTTTGTGAATTAAAGACATTAATGTGGTATAATGAGAACTTGTTTATTAACAACTAGGGGTAATTTAGTTTTAAAATGTTTTGAGTTAGAGATTTGTGTTATTGACGAGTTACAATTATTTTTTGGTATAGAAAAAATGTTTTAAGAAACTGTGGTAATTTATGATTTAACAATTTTTTTAGTGATATATCGTGAATTTTTTCTAAATCTAATATTAATAATAAAATGCTATCGTGAATTTTTTCTAAATCTAATATTAATAATAAAATGCTACCGTCAAACTATTTATATCTAAAATAATATTTTAGAAATAAGCAAGTACTGAAATGTTTCTAAAAGATACAATAAAAATCCTATTAGTCCAATGGTGAATGTGTTTTTGTAAACTCTATAATATCATACCAAATAGGAGCAAAAAAAGAAAGAATGTCATACCTAATAACATATTTAATTGATGTTCATAAGTGTATCCACACTAAGAAAAGTGGATTAACCCTATTACAATATTTTTTTACTACAAGTCTTTCCCACGTCTACTCTCTCCAATTGGCCTAGGCTGCATTAAGAAGATGGAAGAAAAAAACGGAGAATGTTTGCAGTAGTCTTTGTTTACCTGAGAACATCATACCGAAATAGATTATATTATTGAAATTAATTAATAGATCTAAAAAAAACTAAGAGAACTTGTTTTGGTAAAGGAAAGTTAACAATAAAATATGGGAAGTGACGTCTCCATACTCCAACCATCCCGTGCGTTTTCCCGTCCCCGAGACGTTGCGGGTACGCGGACGTATGGTTTCTCACGTTTTCACTGATCTATCATGGACAGTTTTTGTGGTGGTGATTGAATTTAAACTGTTTAGTCTGTCTGACCCCTTGTCTGCGTGTGTGCCTTACATCATTTATAATTCAGGTGATCGATATCTAAAGCCCTGGATAATACCCGACCCAGAAGTGATCGTCCTGCCAAGGACCAAGGAAGATGACTGCTTGATCCTAGCAAGTGATGGATTGTGGGATGTAATGACGAATGAAGAAGTGTGCGAAGCAGCTCGAAGGAGAATCCTTGTATGGCATAAAAAGCATGGTGGTGGTGGGGTAAACAATACTACTACATTCCCTACTAGCCTCAGGGGCCAAGAAGTAGACCCAGCGGCCCAAGCTGCAGCCGATTACCTTTGTAAGTTGGCCCTACAGAAAGGAAGCAAAGATAACATTACAGTGGTGGTCGTGGACCTAAAACCTCATAGGAGAGTGAAGAGTAAAACTTGACATTACAACACATTCTTCAGGTCTATTAGTTCCTGAGATATAAATCTGTAAGAACCCTTTTTTAAAATTTCCTAGTTTGATATGTAGTAATCACTAATCGATGATGATGTAGAGAAGAAAATAAGAAAAAGAAAAAAGAAAAAAGTGAGCAGCCAGCTTGGATAGAGACTCCCCATTTGTTTTGGGAAGATCTAAGGGGCTAGTATAGTAAGTACACCCCTGCAGCTGCCGCTGGGTTATGTATTGTTGTATAATGCAATTGGATCTGATAATTATTCTGAACATTGATGCTGAACAGAATAGATAACTGTAAGGATGATGAACCCGTGGAAACCTGTGGCTCGGTCAGTATATGATCAGGACTATACATATAACCAGTTTCCTCTTCTGTACATTTTTATCTCCTCTTAAGTTTTCCATTTTTTTGTAATCGGTGACAGTATGGGTGAGTTTGGAATGGTTAAGGAAAGTTTCCTATTTGAGATCGGTTCGCCACACATCAGTCATTATGAAATGACAGCTACTAGTACACTTCGTCCCAACGGTGGGAAATATCTACTTTTAGTAAAGAGAACTGTTGTTATGCAGATGTGGAAAAGTACATGTTGGGTAATTGATGTGTGAATGTTTGTCTGATTGAACATTGAACAGTCGGTATTGATGTGGATAACTGGGAATATAATAGTAAGGACATGATGGGCGCAATCTCAATCATGAAGTTAGCTTTTGGCCGCATTTAGAAAGAATTAGATGATGAGCTCGTGTAGGGAACAGCTTCAGCGGCAAACAACTTTTCAATTTCTAAAATCAGTAAACACCCAAAATCAGAAGCTGACCAGTAGCTGACAGCTTCTGAAAAATCATCAGCTGATAGTTTCTTAATTTTCAGCAGTAGGACCTAACAATTATCTCTGCTTTTTAAAATCATCAGCAGATGTTCCACCAAACATCAAAACTAGCAGCTGACAGCTTCTACAAAACCATCAGCAGACAACTTCTCAATTTCCAGCAGCAGGACCCAACAGCAGCCCCGCAGCTGTCCCAAAACGAACAGATGAATTTTCATACAGCCCAGGTTGTCATCATTTGCATGATTAGGTAGGGTATTGCCATATTGGCATGTTTCATCACCATGATTCCTTGAGTTGATTATCAAATTTCTGTCTGGTTTCTGTTTGTGGGGGCCCCTGCCTGGCTTCTAGATTGCCGAGTGGTGGGCTGCTGTGTGGAAATGATGAGGCCATGATGTGGGGAAGCACACCAAAGACAGCATAGACCTGGCACTGTTTGTATGGAGTAGTGAAAATACAGGAGAAAGTGTCTAAGATAGATAAAGAGAGAGAGATGAGGCAATTGGGTAAAATACCAAGGGATTTATGAAAACAATCTTAACATTTCAGTTTCGAATGAATTCCATCTTCGGGAGTATCAGCTAAGGCGCTCCGATGTGTTATCAACTATTCAGCTTCTTGGTAGTTCAACCGAAATAGCATAAGCAATCATAGAGTGGAGAGATCATATAGCATTGTGTCATATTTATAACAATATTTAGTATTGATATTAATAAAATATTGATCTAGTTCTTATTTCATTTATTGAAAGTTTAGTACCGTTAAATTATTGAGATCATATAATGTATTCGTTTTTTCTATCATTAAATAAATTTTTGACTCTCAAAATTATAAGTTTTAAGACTCGGGTCTTAATTTCTATATCGGTAAATTTGGAAAAAATGAATTAGATTATATGTAGTGATATATGGTAAATTATTCAAAACTTCAATGACATATTATGAAATTTCTTAATTTATTATAAAAGTTATATTTAATATTCAAAACTAAATATAATCCATGCTAGTGTATTTTTTGGATATGATGTAGAAGTCTCCTCCGCACCCTCAAAGGCAGATCCAGATGCTTTCTTTATTTGATTAACACTTGGGATCATCATATATGTAAACCTGAGAACAAAAACAAACTGTAGCCAAGATGAGAAGTTATAGCACCATCTCATCCCGCTTGATCAAGTCTAACTTACACGCCGTACTAATATAAGGGGAACATGCACCTCCATCCAGTAGATGGTGCTATCTACCTGTGGGTTATCCGTATTACAAACTAGCTTAACCAGATAATTGTCATACATGTAACTTTTCCTCTAACAATACTAGTAAACTGAGGAAGCAATTCTTTAACTCTAACAATATCCTTCCAGCTAGCATTATCCCTTTTAGTTCCTCCCACATTTAGGACATTGTCATAATATTTTTCTACTGAATCCAAGCAAATGTTATGGCTACCCACTAAGATAGCGAGCTCCATAGCAATTCTTTTTGCTTTGATATTAGCATAAGCCACCTTGAATGTGCTAGAGATTCTTTGATTGAAAGCCGCTACGAGAATACCAAGATCATTACGAATCAGACCTCCTAACACCTGATCCCCATATTGACTGATGTGCGTACCTGTGCAGATATTGCTGTATCCACTGGGGGGAGAGACCAATGACTCTGAGCGGTAAGAGGAGAAGAGACCTTCATCGCCTGGATATAAGCTTCAATAAAGGAGCCATTGCCCTCAATTTCCTTCCACCACGATAACTCCGGATGCTTTCAGGTGGAAGCTGTGAAATTTTCCAAATTTGACTTTTATATACAAATAGATAAAGGTTACTCGGTTATCTTACATAGTTACATGAGAATGATAAAAAATCCAATCAGGTTCTTCTCTCCTCTCCACTTAGATTCTTAGAGGCATCTTGACCTTAATTTTTTAGTCTAATACATAACCTGAATTGGTTTAGCACTCTGGGGTTTATTGCCCCACCAAGGTATCTATTTAAACATTTATATACATTTTGTTCTTTATTTACCTATTTAGCTATGTTTAGTTTTTTTTCCTTTTTTGAAGAGGAAAAGATCAAGAAGTCTTATAATATGTTTCTTAAGATATATACATCTAAATAATATTTTTGAGTAGATCCTCTACATACCGTAAAAAGATCAAAGCATAATCAAGGCCTATTTGAGTCATGACTGACGTTGAAGAAGAAGCATATAATGTGAAGAAATGTAAATATTTCAAAGTAGAAAAGCCTTAAGAATCCTTCCTCTCTTTTGTCATGAGCGAGAGTAATATTCCCTATTGTTTGACATCTCTTTCATTCACAAGTTAGCTTGGTTTTTTAATCCTAATGTTCCCCAAAGACACCAAGAGGACAACTGCTTTTGGGCCTTAACATGAAGTAATCTCCATTTTCCATAATCTTAAAGGGAGTGTGTTCCTCCTCAATGAAAGGGAGGGTCCACACTCGGAGAAAGATTCCTTTTTGAGAAAATTACGTCGAATGTCACGAGGTTTGGCTTAATTTCATACCCGATCCGTTTGTGAATTTAAAAGGACCCATCCCACGATCTTTTGCCCATTTTATGTTTATCAACTATTTTCTCCTTTCTGGTAGTCCATCCAGATTTTGTAATTTGGTGAAACTAAAGTTCACGAGATGATTTAACAAATGCAAAAAAGTTTGTATGACTTTGACTGTTAACTTTAATTATAAATTATTTGTTGATCTTGAATTCGATATCTATTACCATTGTGTTATAGTAATAGCTTGATGAGAATAATTGGCTTCTGCCACGTGTTTGTATTAATTAGTTAGACAGTTAGCTAATAAAGTCAGGTTGTTAGTGGAATTGTTATGTTGTGGCAGTTGCGTTTTGTATATGTTGTTACTATATAACTATGTTTTCTGTTACAGGTTATACATCATCAATAAGATTCAATCATTCTTCATTCTCTTCTCTATACAATCGTTCCTTGTGGCTTACATTCATTCTCCCATTGACCGTAAGACAACAAGGTAATGTGTGTTGTTTAAAGAATATCAGCTCATACTCTATTCTTGCCAATTATACAGAATTACAATAGTTGATCAACTCACTTTTACATTGGCTGTTACAAAGGTATCAGATTGTCCAGTCGATTTTGTGCTTTCATGGCTGAAACTCATACTACTCAACTCATTCGTGATGCGGTAAAGGAATTGGAGGCTTCTCTTCAGTCACAGATTCAGGCCATGTTCTCAGAGCAGAACCAAAAAATCGACAAGAACATTGCCGATCTTTTCAAAGCTATGCGTCTGCACACGACAACATTTGATCAGAATTCCTGCGAAACGGAGCGCTCATCAGAAACTTCAATTCTCGAAACTCTTATTCTGGTGTGATAAGACTTGCCAAGTTGGATTTTCCCTGTTTCAATGGTGAAAATATTAAGGAATGACTCTGTAAAATCGAACAATTCTTCACCATTGATCACACTCCTGAGGACTTGAAAGTAGCTTTGGCTTCTATACATTTCGATGCTCAAGCAACTACCCGGCATCAATCTATTACTCAGTTTGACTCGAATCAAGCAGTTTTGAAAGATTGGTCGGCTTACAAGGAGTTACTAAAGGAAATATTTTGTGAACTTTGGATGATCCAGTGGCGGAGCTTACAGCTTTGTAGGAAACTGATGGCATTATTAACAACCACAACAAATTTGAGTTGATACGCACTCGAATCAACTTGCCAGAGGATTACCTGGTTAGTACTTACTTGGCGGGGCTGTAGAATGACACTCAGATGCACCTTCTTATGTTTCATCCTCAATCGATTCGCCAATGCCTGTTGTTAGGGCGTCTTTATGAAAAAGCTCACCCTAAATGCCCAAATCTTGGTACCTGGCACTCGTCGAAAGCAAATTTGGGAGGTTCACAATCGAAAGGATTACTACCAAGCCCTACCACTCCAGCAATCGATGACAGGAACAAAAAAAATGAATTATTCGCTCCTCACAAATTCATGACCTCGGAACAGATGAATGAAAGGCGAGATAAGGGGTTATGTTATTACTGTGACGAGAAATACACCCCTGGCCATCATCTGAAACACAAGAAAGTACAATTGTATTTTGTAGAATGCAAGGATGAGTATATGGAACTAGAAGAAACACTGTTGATTCAAGAAGTAGAGGAGGATCCTCAAATTTTTGTCAATGCGTTAGCTAGAGTGGCTAACTTTCAAACTATGTGAGTTCGCGGCATTCTTTCCAAGCGATCTTTGTTCATATTAATTGATTTTGGGAGCACTCACAACTTCCTGGATCGATCAGTAGTAGAAAAACTAGGATGCGAAATCCAACCCGTTTCTAACACATCAGTATAGGTTGCTGATGGTAGTACCTTGTTCGTTGGAGGGAAAGTCGAGATGTTCAAATGGACTTTTCAAGGAGTAGAATTTCAGGCGGATTTCATGCTGATTCCACTGGGTTGTTGTGACTTGGTGTTGGGCATTCAATGGCTTGTTACCTTGGGGGCTATCGAGTGGGACTTCAAAAACTTGGTGATGACTTTCAAAGAGGAAAGCAGGAAGATGGTCTTGCACGGGATTAAAGGTGGTTCAGTTAGAAAAATCAAGGTTAATAAATTGGTAAAATTAGAAGATTTAGGGTTGCAGTTATCCATGATCAATTTTGCTACTTCTACCGAGGATATGTCACAGCAACAGTCAATTTCTTCAACAGAAATTGAGTCCTTACTAGCCCAGTTTCAAGATATTTTTGAAGAAAAAACACTCTCCCTCCCTGTAGACCTGGGCATGATCATCAAATCCCATTGATGATAGGAGCAAATCTTGTTAATCTTCGCCCCTATTGCTACTCGGTTCATCAGAAAGATGAAATTGACAAAACTGTGCAAGACATGTTAAACCAAGGTACAATCCAGCAATTCTAGTTTATATTCTTATCCTGTCGTTTTGATAAAGGAGAAAGATGGTACCTGGCATATGTGTGTGGATTATAGAAGGCTCAACAATATTACAATAAAAGACTGTTTCCCAATTCCTCTCATTGGTGATCTCATGGACGAGTTGGGAGGATTCTGCATCTATTCTAAAATTGATTTTAGGGCAGGATATCACCAGGTGCATATGCATAAGGATGATATTCATAAAACCACCTTTAAGACACATTCAGGGCATTTTGAATATTTAGTGTTTCCTTTTGGGTAACTAACACCCCTGCAACATTCCAAGGCTTGATGAATTCTATTTTAGGCCATATTTGTGAAAGTTTGACCTTATATTTTTCAAGGATATCTTGGTTTACAATCAGTCTGTGCAAGATCATATGAGTAATTCAAACCAAGTTTTTCATATTATGCGTCAGAATCAGCTATTTGCTAAAAGAAGCAAATGCTATTTTGCTTCTACAAGGGTGGAATATATGGGGAATTTCATATCTGCCGAAGGAATATCTAAAGACCTCAAGAAGGTGAAGGCCATAGCTAATTGGCCTATTCCTAAAAGTCTCAAGGAATAACGAGGATTTTTGGACTAGCTGGGTATTATAGATGCTTTTTTAATTAAAAACTTTGGAGCAATAGCTAGACCTTTAACTGCCCTCACCAAAAAAGACTTGTTTATTTGGTCTGAGGAAGCTTCACTAGCTTTCAAACAGTTGAAGGATGTTCTCTGTTCTGCACCAGTTTTAGCACTACCTCGGTTTGATAAACCATTTGTAGTAGAAACTAACGCAAGTGCAGTTGGAGTAGGGGTTGTTTTAATGCTGGGGGCCACCCCCTTGATTATATCAGTAGGCACTTGCATGGGAAACAATTGCATTTGTCTATCTATGAGAAGGAACTGCTTGTTGTTGTTTTTGCTGTCCAAAAGTGGAGCCATTATTTGCTCCACAATCATTTCATAATACGCACAGATCAAAGGAATTTGAAGTATATGCTTGAGCAAAGGTTAAGCACTCCCACCCGACAGCAGTGGTTTCCTAAGTTGCTTGAGTTTGATTATGAGATTCAATATAGAGCAGGCAAGGAAAACTTAGCAGCTGATGCCCTACCATGTTTGGAAGGTTCTTAAATCCTCAACTTGTCTCTGTCTGTGTTGTAAACTGACTTGATGCAACAGATTCAAAACGCATGCACCACTGATGATCAGTTACAGAAAGTTATTTAGGATTTGGAAAAAGACAAGAACAGCCACAAGCTGTTTACTTGGGATCGTGGCATTCTAAGAAGAAAGAGTAAGATTGTCATCCCTGTAGTTTCTGATTTGCGAAAAACAATCCTAGAATGGCTACATTGTTCAGGGGTAGGAGGTCATTCAGGAAGGGATGCCACATCTAAAAGAATCAAATCCCCTTTTTACTGAAGGGAATTAATAAAGATATATACAGCTTCATTCGAGCATGTGATATCTGTCAACGGTGTAAATCTGAGACAGTTGCATCACCAGGGTTACTATAACCCTTACCTATCCCAGAGGACATTTGGCAAGACGTCTCCATGGATTTTATTGAAGCTTTACCACTGTCATTTGGTAAATCATTGATTTTTGTTGTGGTAGATAGATTAAGTAAAGTTGCTCACTTCATAGCCCTTTCACATCCTTATTCTGCTATGACAGTAGCACAAGCTTACCTCGACAATGTTTACAAGCTACATGGTTTCCCTCGATCTATCACCAGTGATAGAGACATAGTTTTTCTTAGCGAATTTTGGACATAATTGATGACTATACAAGGAGTTGATCTCAATTTTTCCTCTGCATACCACCCATAATCTGATGGACATACATAAGTAGTAAACAGAGGCTTGGAAACCTACTTGTGCTGCATGTACAGTGACAGACAACACATCTGGAGTAAATACCTCCCTTTAGCTGAATTTTGGTACAACACATCCTATCATTCTGCTACAAATCTAACACCCTATGAAGTGGTCTATGACCAAACTCCTCCACAGCATTTGTTGTACCTTCCTGGTGAATCTAAGGTGGCAGTAGTAGATCGATGTTTACAAGATCGAGAGAATATGATCCAGCTTTTGAGATTTCATTTGTTGAGGGCTCAACATCGGATGGAGCAACAGTCAAACAAACACATATATAAAAGATTATTTGATATTGGTGATTGGGTGTTTGTCAAACTACAACCCTACAGACAACATTCGCTAGTTCTTAGACCTCACCAGAAATTGGCTCCAAAATATTTTGGACCTTAGTAGGTGATAGACAAGTGCGGTAGTCACACTTGTAAACTGGACCTTCATTCTTCTACAACTATACAAAATGTCTTTCACGTGTCACAGCTTAAACAGCAAGCGGGTACTGATTCTTATTCTACTCAGTTGCCTACTCACTTTTCTAATGTTATCACTCATGAACATGAATGCATCTTAGAGAGAAAGATGGTTAATAGACATGGTAAGGCTGCTACTAAGGTCTTGATTAAGTGATTTGATCTTCCAGAAGAGGAAGTGACTTGGGAATTTTACTATGATCTTCTACGTCTTTTTCCTGGTTTTAAACCTTGAGGACAAGGTTTTCAAACAGGGGGAGATCTGTTATAGTAATAGCTTGATGAGAATAATTGGCTTCTGCCTCGTGTTTGTATTAATCAGTTAGACAGTTACCTGATAAAGTCAGGTTGTTAGTGGAATTGTTATGTTGTTACAGCTGCATTTTGTATATGCTGTTACTATATAACTACATTTTCTGTTACGGGTTGTACATCATCAATAAGATTCAATCATTCTTAATTCTCTTCTCTGTACAATCGTTCCTTGTGTGGCTTACATTCATTCTCCATTGACCGTAAGACATCAAGGTAATGTGTTGTTGTTTAAAGAACATCAGCTCATACTATATTTAGGGGTGGCAATTTTTACCCAACCCGATAACCCGACCCAAACCCAACCCGTAAATAGCAGGTATGGGTTAAGATTATTGGCCCATTTAATGTTTGGGTGGGTATGGTTTACCTATTAAATATATGGGTTGGGTATGGGTTAAGGGTCATAACTCGAATTCAACTTGACCCGTTTGCCTAATATAATTAAAAACAAAAAAAATATGTATATATTACTTAGATATGGATTAATTCTATAACCATTAGTATAATAGCAAACAAAAATACTATCACTTCTTTAGGCCCACGCAAATAATAAATCCAAATATATTCTCTAGGCCATCTATATCCACCATTCACTATTTGTTTGAAAACCTAAATACTATGTCAATCATTAGTCGCACAAACTCCACCGTTCACACTATTTCATATGCACAAATAACGGCTATGAGTTAAGATTATTAACCCTAGGGGTGGAGCTACTTGTCTTGTTGGGTGGGTTTGGCCCCCTCAATTAAAAAAAATCAATAGAAAAATACATATATTTCAATATATTTTACAATGTGGCCCCCCTAATCTTTTAGTATGGCCTCTCCAAGTTTCAAAACCTGGCTCCGCCTCTTATTTGACCCATTTAACTAAATGTTGATATTTGGAAAAACAACACATAATGATTCAAAATAAAATGACCGTCATGTACACGCTTTTATTGACGACTGATCATTCTGTAGAGTATTTGTGATTAAATGGGTTAAACGGGTTGGGTTTGGGTTCAATGATTTTATATAGGTTGGGTTGGGTTTTTGGGTCGGGTAGGGGTCAATACAATTTTAATTGGGCTGGGTATGGGTGAGCTTCAACCCGACCCATCAACCTGAATTGCCACCTCTAACTATATTCTTGCCAGTTATACAGAATTATAATAGCTGATCAACTCACTGTTACATTGGCTGTAACACATTGTAAGCTTTGATTTATGAATCCTTCACAAGTTAAGGTCAACCAAAGAATACATTTGTCTTTTACATAAATTGATATAACCTAAACTTACTTACCCTACTTAGCTCCCATAAACCTTTTCAGGGTAGCCACCTAAATTTTAACCTATTAACTAGGCAACGTTTATTACAAGGGTTAGAGATTTGCGTTCAGGGTTTGGTATGGAATTTTTAGGTTAAGCTTCCTTCATGACCCTTCAAATTTATTCATCTACAAATGTAACATAAGGCTTGTTTATGATAAAAATCTTCCACATCCAAACATTTATAATATAATGTTATATCCAATTTGTACCTAGGTCTTATGACATCCCTAGCTCTTAGTTTAGAAATTTTATTTGTATGTTACCAGACTTTTAGGTTAACACCTTGGTCTTATTGACATCACTAGCGGGCCCGGGAATTATGTTTAGGGATGGATTTTAAGTTTTTAACACTACCATCAGGAAGTTAATATATATGTCATTGTGTTTTTCTAAAGCATAAGTAATCTAATAGCTATAAATATAAACCTATAAATTAATGAATTATATTTGATAATGAAAAACCAATAACTATATCTATATGGATAAAAAATCAAAATCTATTAGTAAGTTATTAACTATAGTAATTTGATAAATATGTACAATTAAAGTAACAAAGAAAAGTGTGAATATCACTATATATATCTTGTCATGGTGCAACTTTTTTTACAGTTATTTCTTTTTTATATATTTTTACTAACTTTTGTCTATTTTTGATAACTGATATTCTCCCCCTCCCCTCCCACAATTCTTAACTTATTTTTATTTTTAAAAACTTGTATCAAATTTTGTAAGAATACACTTAATTAATTGTTATTCGTTTCAAAATAAAATGTAATACTTATGTTCGAACAAAAAATTAATTATTTTTACTATAATAACTAAAATAAATAGGAACATATAGTATTAATAATTAACTTCCCCTTTTGGTCCGCCCCATTGACATTGTTGGGGGGGGGGGGGGAGTTCCAACTGATCTTGTTTCAACATATTATTTGATATACTAATGTCCTTGGAAATGAAAGTTGTGAATTCATAACTAACATGAAGCACGCATAAAAATATTTGTACTAGGTCATGTTCAACCATACAAGATACAATGTGATGTTTTACGATATAAAGTTCGTAAGTGGGGGTCAGTAATTGTTACGCGATACACTTTTATAGTTGGATTATGTTTGACTCTATATGAAAATGCTAGAAGTAATACGTATCTCCCAATGGAAGACACAATAACCATGGTCATCCACGAGGAGAAATAGTTAGGTTCAACATGCTGCATAATTCTTTTCTTTCTCTTGTTTTTAAGCTCTTTCTTTAAAAGTGTGAAAAAATGTCTAAAACGACATATATTTTGAATAGGATTAAGTATAGCTTAATTGTAAAAACCCAATCACTATTAGAAGCTGGATTCAACCTCTATATTGGTGAACGAAGGATGTGACAAGTGGACGAAGGATATGATCTACATTTACGCCAGAAAAGGTGAATTAGAGATATCATTACTTTAGTAACACTAAATACATACATGCAATAACCAACTTCGGCTCAAAGGGCATGACCTAAGACTGACAATATGTAGAGGTCTGTTGGATTCGATTTCCCCTTCCACCACTTTATATCCAAAGTTGGATGGTTTCTCGTGGGGAGATCCTTGGTATCACGCAAGAATTATTTTATAAACAAGCGTCTTAGATTTTCGAGGAATATGGGTTTTTTTTTTAAAAAAAGAGTTGCAGTATCACAACTTAACATGTTCCTAATAATTATATGAATAATAAATGTTGTATTATAGATTATAAAATTTATTATTTTTCAGCTATAAGCGACTTACCTATTTGTGCTACTCAACATATCCTATAGATAACAATTAATATGTTTTGAACAATTATATAATTTAAAAATTGTTGTAAATGAGAGAAGAGAAATCTTAGAGAGACACGAGATAGTGAGACAACTGGTATTCTTCTTATTCCAGTAGTATACAAGACTGCTATTTATAGAGAGTACATAGGGAAACCCTAATTACATAAGATGTGGAGTCCACTATAAATATGTCTATTTATAACACTCCCCCTTGGACGAAACATCTTGTTATATGCTGCCTCGTTAAAAATCTTGCCTACAAAAATCCTGTGGGATAAAAACCTAAGGCAAAGAAAAAAGAGTACGATCTTATAATGACTTCATATAGCTATAATAATTAATCATGGATATTTTTACTTGGCATTCACATACAAAGAATCCATTTGATGATTTTCATTGATTGCCTCGTTAAAACCTTACCTAAAAAAACCCAATGGGTAAACACCATGGTGAACAAAAAAAAAGTACAATCATCATTGCTCCCCCTGATTAAAACATCACTTTATTACTTTGATTGTATCCATCCCCAATCTTTAATTGGTCCTGCACCCAGTTACTTGGGAAGCACTCAGTCGAATACATCCATCACTATTTCACTTTAGCATACATGCTCTATTAATATCATCAACTCTTTTATAAGTAAAACTTTTGGTGGTATGCATTTTCTAATCAGTATAGATGTAATCGTCTATATCATCTGGGTATTAAGCCACATATTCAATTAAAAACACCCTTAATTAATCTCTTAGATGGTGAGGGTTATTCATATGTGTTTATCTATAGATACCATAACCCATTAATCATTCTGCTGCAATAGCATTAAAATTGGTACTTCATGATCATTGATTCAGCGACCACCCGAAGGCTCGTAAGGAGTTCCAATTATACTCTAACACTGCTACTATAGCAACACAAATTATCTAATTAAATTGGACTCATTTCAGAGATACATTTTCAATAGTTTTCACTAAGGTAGTAATGCCACAATCACCTTCATCGTTGAGGTTCATGATAAGATTTATTAACATGGTCACAGGGGCATTCCCTTTCAGAACTCACCAATCTCCTCCAGGAGTTAATCCCTTTCGAATCTTATACAAACACACTATCAAAGTGATGTACATATATGAGGTATAACCATACAAATTAATCATATAATTTCAACCATACTTATATCTTCAAAATAATCAACTACTGGGGATAAGCCTTTTATAATCAATAGTAAGGCTTTTGAAAAATCTATATACACCAATAAAGGTTGTATATTAAAAGAATTTTAACACTCTTTTCCATACGAACACTCGTTCATATCCAGCTGGATTCACATCATTATATAGACATCATGTTCAAAAAACTTGAATGTGTTGAAATTCTACTTCTTATTTGCGTCTTTCAAGTACTTTTGACAAATCAATTCAATGTCCTCGTCATCATTGTGACATGTAGTGTACATACATTTACATGCATATACGTAAATATAATCAACGTTGATTTCATATCGGTTCCATTATATTATTGACATGACATAATATCTCGAGATCTCTATTATCATCAGTTACTTAATTACTTTATATACCGGTAATTTGTCATGTCTGACGGCTCATATAGAGCTATACCCTTTTTAGTATGACCATCTTAATTCTATGCTCCTCTTAAGGGCTTTGTCATTGGAATCATATAGTTTACCACGCTTCAGGTTAGACTTATTTGTATTTGTCCTTACGGGACATTATAATACAGGAGCATTAGATGTTGGCACATATTTTTCACTCAACATCAAGCAATTAGGTTGCCAAATTTTTGGAGATGAATAGTACTTTGAGCATAAAAGTTCATACTATACATGATGAGGATGTCGCAATTACATATTATATATTATATCATTTCACCTTCCAATTGCTTTTTTTCTTCCTCTGATGTTGGGAAAAATTATTCACCTAAATGACAATCGAGTCATAAAGGTATCACAAGCTGTTAGTTCAAGGTATTAAAATTTGAACTCAACATACAATCCCAATATCTTCAAGAAATTGATTGATCCACTGAAGCATAGTATATAAATCTTTCAAAGAAAACCTTGTATGGGAGAATATTTAGCTTTTGACTCAAAGTCATTTATAAGAGTGATAGTTCATCAACACTATTTGGCTTGATGCAAATCAATGTTGCTTCATGTAAATATTACATGTCTCTAAACGCCTATTGGGATTCTCAAATCAAAATATCTTACAATTCATTACAGATCTTTGATCGATGGTTCTTCTTAACCATCAATTTATCCCAATGAACATGTAAAAGTTCATATTAAGACGTTAACATTTCACTAGCATTGTCCAATCTTATGGACTTTATTGTTCAATCTTACAACCTTTAGCTTTAATGACCATTTGGTTGATGCATCAATTTAAACCAAATCTTAAAGTCCAAAAATGGTCAGGATATGGTCCCCAAAATGGTCCCCATATCTCACCTGAATTCACACGTATAAAAATCCAGGTTTAAATATCAACTGGTGATAGCCTTATAAAAGTTTTTCAAAAACAAGCAACAAATCATTTGGTAGAACTATACAATTCTTCAACAAGTGTTCACACGTACAGTGGATATCTATTTGCATCATTATTGAACCGGGATGGTCTAACCGGTCATGCCAAAAAAAATTGGAAAACTGCTGTTTTCTTTATCTTATATCTCAAGTTCTTCATTGTACCAACACACATGTGATACAAATCAAAGGAGAAAACAAGTAGCTATAATCACGACTTATATCTTTTCCGGAATATACATTGATATTCTCTTATTTGTAGCCTTAACATGATATCCGCATCAAGTATATCAGTACCACTTTTTGAGGAAACTTGTTATTTATTAAGATTTCTCAGTATAAAAATTTCACTCTCTATGTGGTATTGTACATGCTCTTCGAGCTTGTTGACCCTTATCTTATGATTTTTCAATCTTGGAAAATCATTCTCATATATGAGACCAATGCCTTGTCATGAGGACACATGCTTATGGGTCAACTATAATCCTATGGAAAAGGTAGCGAGCTACAACTACACTACATTCCAAGCAAGTGTAGATTCTTGACTCCATCAAGAAATATTATTTATAGTTGTATTATCTTTAAACATGTTTCTCAAGACATACGCCTTCCTGGACATATGTCTTTCATGACCCCTTTAAGGTGTACAAATTCTGTGTAAATGGATAAATCTCATTCAGAACATACGCCATCCCGGACATATGTCTTTTGTGACCCCTTTTAGGGTGTACACATTCTTTCTAAATGGATAAATCTCATAAATGTAAACAAATATACATATATATTATAAACAAGGAACAATAATAATATAGAATATATAAAGAATGAATAATATTTAAACTTTAAATTTGTCATCCTCAACATAACTTCTCATTAAAAAAAGGAAAAATTACATTCTCCACCCATGACGTTTGGCGAAATTACACACCCCACCTGTAGACACCAAAAATTCTCACCCCATAGAGCAAAATCCAGACAATAAATAATAAAAAAAAGAGGGTCGTCGCCTTTCTTTTCAAAACTTATTCATGTGCATACCAAAAGGAAACTGTCATTTTATGACAAAAATTTTAAAATCAATTTTCAAAGCATCCATTTTCAAACCCGTCCCTTTTTGTTACTTACTTATTTTACCATTTTATTTTCGATTTATTTCGTGATTAGTCGGTTCTATTCATTCACTTGTTTATTCTCCTATTCGTTTTTATTCTTGGTTTATGCTATTTTGTTACGTGTTTACTTTATCTCATTTCATTGATATTTTTACTTATATTTTCTTTATTAACACTTTTTGTTTATTTTGTCTTTATCATTATTATTTTTAGAATCATTTTCATCATTTTATGTTCCTTTTCACTATTATATTCCGTACTAGCATATTTCGTTTTGTCGCTAATTCGATTGAACTCCCTCTCATCTCACTCTATTTGGTTATTTCTCTTTTCTATCTTATTCACGCGCCACTCGTACATGTGTAATTCAACTTCTATTTTTCATTATGTTCGTTTGTATCTTAACCACCATTTCATTATTTTATGTGTTTTATTACACTTTGCATTTTATCATTGTCATTCCATAATTTCATGACTTTTAGGAAGAGAACCATTCATTTTATTAGACTTAATCCTTTCGTCTTATTGTACATTTACATTGTAACACTAGCGTTTTTAGTTCGAAACATAGCATCAGTATCATTTCCCTCATATTTATACTGAGATTTGAGTTAGTTTAGCTAGTTAGCATGTTTGTTAAAGAATCGAGTGGTTTTGGGTTTGAAACATGTAGATATCTGGGGTTTGTTTGTATTTTCTTTTAGATCGCGGTTAAAACATTGAGCATTAGTGTAGCACGACTGGATAAGGCACCCATGATGGAGTTGGGAGATATAGGGTTCCAATCTGGAGGGTAACTAAAATTCTCATTTTTTTTGTTTGATCTCCTCCTGTTCGCATGCTATAATCAACGCGGCCCATGTGTTAAAACGGGTCTGATTTTTACTCCAAATAGAGTCCACTTTTGTTTAAGTTAGCCCATTAAGAAAATCTGTTGATCCTCCTCTAATAGACCCTGCTGGTTTATTATAAATAAGTCTTCAAGAAACCCTACTGTAGAGATCCCAAGACCCAGCCGACAAACACTCCACACCTTTCTCGATTGAGAAGCTTCTGATTGCTATCAAGATACCCGTGTTTTTTTTTCCTTCGCCTCTCTCCAACGTTTGGAATTCAGAACCAAAAATCAGAACCACGATATACACTCAGAGAAGTCCAAATGCTTCATTCGAATTTATGAACCACCACAAAGATCAACCATATCATCTGAAAACCTTCTTCTTACCCCCTCTGCCATCTTATTCGTCATTTGAGCAGAGAAAGTTAAATTCTCACCGTGAACACCTGTCTGCATCGTTTCGCCGCCAGAAACTCACATTCTTACTATACACGTCGATTGCTGGCAGGAATCGAGTCCGTTTAATTTCATTTCAGAACGTAATATATTTTCTGCTAGTTTCTGTTTGTTGCTACCGTTTTATTTTTGTTCTATCAAAACGCTGGACTTCAGAAGGGAACAGAGAGGCTTATCAGTGCCTTTTCTCTCGTTTCCTTTTGATTCCCTTGCGTAGCATTACAGCATTACGTCATAATCTGAAATTTCTTTGAGGATTTGAGATCCTACTCTTTATTTTCGCGTGGCTCAATTAGCAGATGCTCTCTGCTACTGCGCTTTCCCCTTGCTCCAGCTAAGCTGCACTTCAATGGGAAACATCATCTCTGTATATCTGTTTGAGGACTCACGATTGATGTGGTTCATCTTCTGAAACTCGTTGTTTAAGAATACAAAACGGGAGAATCCGAAACATAAGCTTATATTTCAGTTTACTTTGCTTATCTTGATGTCGACTTGCCTATTCTGCCGTGTTGATGTGGATTTTTTTTTTTTGCCATCGAGACGATAGTAAAATAGAGCTACCATATTCGTTTGTTTCCTTTCTGCGGTATCCTCATGCGTTTTCCTGTAGTCGACTTGTTCTCTCGGTCCTGGTACATCTATATATTGTCGTGTGCTTCACTGTGACATTCTGTTTCTGTCAAAGTGCTGGTAAGAGGATGATTATTGTTACCATCGTCAAGGAAGCTGCAACACCCATCCCTTTGCTTCGAATATACTTGCTCCGTTCGAATTTCTTTCTCATTTCCTGACAGTTGGTAACTCCTCTTTATGGATCTATTTGTTTACTTATGGGTATTACTAAAGCTAACTTGAGTTCTCAGGTCCTGATCGCAGAAAGCTACAAATCTGGTTTTCTTACTTCTTCCCATGATTAGCTTTCAATTTGCATACATACTGCACTTCTGTCCTACGTTTTCTTCCATTGACGTTATCTTTTGTTGTTCCATCTTCCATTTCTTTGTAGGAAATCTCAGCGTTCTCCCGATGGTACTAAATCCTAACCCATATAATCTCCAAACTTGCTGCTGCCATTTTTCGGTTGAAGTGTGGTGTGTCTTTGTTCATGCTTTGTATTTCCTGTACTATGCACCCATGTGTTTCTGGTTAGATTCAGGCTACGGTTTTCATTCATTCATGCAAATGCCTAGTGTCTGTTTAAAAAAAAAAAGAAAAGAAAAATGAACTCGACCCGTTTAATTGCTTGCTGATATCAATTTCATGAGACTATCCTAGAATCAGTTTAACAGTTTGAATTCAGAGCATTTGATCTACCCGGTATGACTAATGGATTATTGGTATAATCATAAGCTTATTAGTGTGAACCCAATCTGTTGCTCTATAGCTGGAATTTCTTTTCAAGTTGGATTTAGTATGGCGTTCATCTGGCTATTTGACTGTAATCTGAGTGTTACTTAGATATAATAGAACAAAAAAAAAAAAAACAGAAGGCAGAAGGGGAAGAAATTGATGTAATGCTTTAGTTTAGGCTTCACTAACTTTGAATTGCTGCTATTGATTTTTATGCTCCTTCAAGTTTGCTTGACGGTTTCTTTCAATACGCTTGCTGATTTCATCTCGATTTTCATACTCTCTTACTTCGCTGCACCATGGCGTATGTATTGTTGTACTTTTATCTGTTATTGCAATCCTTTTAATCGATGTTTATATTCACTAAGCCCTAGCTATTATGTCCTTTAGGTTCAAGCCATTAGGATAGTGGGGTCCCCCTGGCCTGATAGACCATTGGCCTATCTCATGGTGGTGACATCCTAAACCTCAAAACACACATTTATTTATAAGCAATAATGATCCCTTTAGGATAGAGGGTCTTCCCCTAGCCTGATAGACCATTGGCCTATCTCATGTGGTAACATTCTAAACCCTAAATGTACCTAATACATGTATAATATGTAATTAAATCTCACTTCTGTTTCAGACCTCCAGCTCTTTAATTCAAAATTCTCCATCCTCAAATCCAGAAATTGTCTCTCATTTCCATACCATTTTGTAAATACAAATTTTAACTTTTTTTAGTAATAAACTTATCTCCAATTTGATTCTCCGAAATTTTTCTCATCCGAACTTGGCCCGTCCCCAAAATCAGCCCATCTCAAATCGGCCCAAAACCCAAGTCCATGACCCAAGCCCCAAAATCAGCCCATCTCAAATTGGCCCAAGGCCCAAAACCGACCCAAACCCATTTCGGGCCCAAAGCCCAATTTGGCCCAAGCCCATTTTAGCCCAAATCCGTTTTGGACTCAAAGCCCACTCGATCCACCAAGGCCCAATCCGGTCCAAACCTTGCCCGAGACCCAATCAGGTTTAAACCTTGACCAAGGCCCAACCCGGTCCAACTTTCACCAACCTGAACTTTGACCTTGACCCGAAAACCTTGACCTTGACCTGAAAACCTTGGCCTTGACCAGAAAACTTTGACCCAATCATTGACCAAACCTGAACGTTGACCCGTCTCATCTTCCAATACAAGTCAAATCAAATCAATTCCAACACATTTTTCAAATCCGATTCCTTCCAATTTACTCTCAATTTGTAATTCCCTTTCAAAAATCCAAAAACCCAAAAAGAATTTCAAAACCATCATTTTATTCAAGTCTCATCAAGTTTTCAAAGAAACCATTTTGTGGAATTTAAAAAGGAAAAACTCTTCTCACATCACAGAAAACTCTTCTCCATTGCAGAAAGTTCTTCTCACATATACAGAAAGTTTTCTCCTAAAACAATTTCTCAAAATCAGTGTTTCTTTACCGAGAATTCCGAACAACTTCGAAGTTTTTCCAACTCAGTTTTTAACTCAAATAAACCGTTTTCGGGAAGCAAGTAATGTCTAACCCCTTCAAAACATTTCCTCCATGGTTAGGACATCACTTGTCTTCCTTCCCAAAAATAAAAATCCGAGGCGGGGCACTGGGGTCATAACCTCCCTTGTCGCAGTCTGGATCTCTTTAGGCGGGGCATTAGGGTGACAAACCTCCCCTAATTGCAGCTTAGATTTTTACAAGGCGGGGTGCTAGGGAAGTAACGACTTTCCTAGTTGCAGCCGGGATTTTAGAATCGTCTAACTCCCTTCCGCTCGATTCCAATGTTTTCGGTTTTTAATGTTTTAAAACCCGGGAGTTAGAGACGTTATTAGGGTTCGACCGAGAACATCTCATTCATGGTGTTTCTCTCTGAATCCTATTTTTCGACATAAATTCATTGCCCCATCTTTCGAACCTCGGCACTTACTATCAGTTAAGTGTCGTGTTCGAGGGGGTACATAGGGTAATCCCTCGGGATTATCTGCCCTTTTACAATAAAATGATTTTCCTCAATCGCTTTCAAACCTTAAATCCAAAAAACCCGGGATCTCTACTCAGACTTCAATTGCCTCACACATACTCTAATCATCTTCAAAACCCCAAAACACTCCATACTCAAATCACCATTCAAACTCCAAATCGCCTCAAACTCGAATCATCTCCCTAATCCCAACTCCTCTCTAACTTCTAACGTCTCACAGGCCCGAGCGCCTCACAGACTCGAACATCTCAATTTCTCCACCATTTTAAGATTCAAGCGTCTCACAGACCCGAGCGTCTCACAGGCCTTGACATCCCATCCCAACCGTCTCATAGACCCGAGCGTCTCCCAGACTAATCTCTCACATCCGAAACTTCAAACCCTTCAAAACCTCACAAACTCCTAAAATCCCAAAATGCGTGAACTACGTAAGGTAGATCTCAACAGGGAATTGAGTACGTAGGCAACCCATCTAGGGTGCGACCCCATTCCAAACAAAAAACCCTTTTCCCCTTCTAAGATGACCCTCATACCTCTCCAACACTCAAACCTTCTTCGGTTCTCACAAAGTTCAAGCCATCGGACTTCAAGCTTTGTCTATTCACTCAACCTCACTTTTCCCAAGTCTTCATTCTATACTCCTTCAAATTCCCCAATTCCCTCTTCTAGGTGCTAGCTTGGCAGAAAGCTCGTCTCATCCACTCTCCCTCTCTCTTCTCTCTTCCTATCCTATCCTTGGCTTTAAATGAATCTCTCTAATAGGTTTTGAAAGAAGGTAATCCCGACAATTGGAGACCGAGGTTTCCTCGGCACCAATCCAAGTCGTGGTCGTTGCCACTTCTAAGGGGTGTAACCCAGTGCGAACCCACAATAGAATCTCTGATCTGACCAGATAAATCCTATCCATAGGCAGCAAATTCAGAGTCAACCAACGGTTTCTTAGAACCCTTTTCCTCCCTTCCTAGTTCCTTAGGTCAAACTAGGTGGCGACTCTAGTCAATTTCCGCCCTTAGGGCATAAGTCCGCGTGGAGCCCATCGAGAGCGGGTGTAGTGCACACTTGCACTCCCCTTCATGCTTCTGGGAAAGACGGACGATTTACTAGGTATTTGAGGGTGCCATGAATAACGGGTTTTCACCCTCCACAGAATGGCATTTTCTAGGATCTCGACTCTTCAGTCAAACCATGTTTAGATAGACCCCCCCCCCCTCATACCGAAAAATCACCCTCCACACCACCCATGAGGTTTCAAAAATTACTTTGCCCACCCAGGTGGTTTCATCTATTTTACATCTAGCAACTTTTTAAATATTTGATCAACTTAAACGAGGCTTAAATGTTGTCCAAAATTGATAAAACTTTACATGGATGATGCTAAGGTGTTATATTTTGTCCAATGCCAAATCCAAAGTTTTTTTGGTCATATAGGACCTATGGGACCCAATAAAAACACGTTCACTTGTCATATGTTTAATTGGGTCCCACGGATCCCATATGAGCTTAAAAATCTTTGGATTTCACGCTAGACCAAAATATAACACCTTAGCATCATCCATGTAAAGTTTCATCAATTTTGGACAACATTTAACCATCTTTTAAGTTGATCAAATATTAGAAAAGTTGTTGGATGTAAAATCGGAAACCACATGGGTGGGCAAAGTAATTTTTGAAACCTCGTGGGTGGGGTGGTGTAATTTCACCAAACCTCATGGGTGGGGGATGTAATTTTCCCTTAAAAAAATCTGCATAACTTTACTTTTGAGCTAGCTTTAAAATAAGTCAAGTTATGTCCACAAAGACCTTGAAAGTTTTACAATTATAATAACATCCAACCATGACAATTTTATGCTTACCGTGATGTCAGTAATTGTTCAACATCTCTCACAATCTGGCCATGACTTTTGACTGTTCATGAAAAACATGGAATAAAAATGATCCGATAAGAACCTTCTATATTTGTCATGCAATTATTTTCTTTAATAGAGGAACAAATATTGAGTGATTCACCAGAGTCACTCATTTTAAGATTTAGCACCATCTCAAAGAAGATGAACTTATGATTAATTGAAAATCATTTGTAAAAATCACATTCGAATCAAATTATTATATGACATCATATAAATATATATATATCATAGAGGTCAAACTTGACCATAATATTCATCATCATGGTATATCACTTACATAGTTTTCCAAGAACTACTTCAAACGATTTCATAAATTTTTCATGGTGCAATACCTCATTGAATTTTCACGAATCGTCAATAACGTTCACTTATACATAAAATAGATACTTAGGATGAATTCGCCAGGTGTTATACCATCTTCTAGATCAATGATATGATCATACATTTATTTTTTAAAATATTGTCGATTTTCTAGCTAATGCTAATACCATATCATATTAAGTTCAAAAGTTTCCGGCACAATGCCAAATTTCTTTGCTCATATTGATAAAAGCATCAAAAAATATGGCATTGCCTTTTATGTGATCATATTAACACTTTCAAGTGTGATGCCTTTTATAACATATGCAAATAAAACTTTCAGGCACAATGTCCTTTTAGCATATTGATGTCAAAGTTTCAGTCACGATGCCCTTCTTAGTGATGTCCATGGTCGTAAGCTCAAGTTCGGCAATATTGGACATTGTTTATCATATATCAGAATAAAAGACCTTCAGGCGCAATGCCATTATTTCTTCAAGTAATATTTAAATTAATTCTAACAGACACAATGCCCTATATATTGACGTAAACATTATAAATAGCAATCATAAAATAATGTAATTTATTATATATCACAACAAAATAAATTAAATAACACATAATAAGTAGTGCAATAAATAAAATCTGACACAATGACTCACATGATATTTATATCTGGCATAATACCCTAAATGAACATTTATATCTGACACGATGCCTCACGTGATACGAATATCGGGTACAATGTCTCAAGTGATATTTAATAAATAAATAAATAAGTGAAATGAGATAAAGAAAGCGACGCATAATAAATAAAATAATTAACATTAAACAAGATCTGGCACGATGCCTCACATAATTTGAATTCTGGCACGATGCCTCACGTGATTATTATTCATGGCACGATGCCTCACGTGATATTATTCATTGCACGATGCCTACGTGATACTTAACAAATAAATAAAAACGAAACTAGATAAATTAAACAACGCAGAATAAAAATTAACAGTAAATAAGATCTGGCACAATGCCTCACGTGATATTGAATTCTAGCACGATGCCTCACATGATATTATTTCTGGCATGATGTCTACCGTGATTTTTTTTTTAGCACGATGCCTAACGTTATACTTAACAAATAAATAAAAAACGAAACTGGATAAATTAAACAACGCAGAATAGAAATTAACAGTAAACAAGATCTGACACAATACCTCACGTGATATTGAATTCTGGCATGATGACTCACGCGATATCAATTCCTGGCACAATGCCTTATGTGATTATTTTTTCCGGCACGATGCCTTACGTGATAATTTTCTGGCTCAATGCCTCGTATGATACTAATTTCTGACGTTATGTCTCATGTTATATTAATTTGACATAATAATAAAATCAATCATTATGAAAACAATTAATAGATTTAGCCGGATACCATCGTTTTGCCTGATGGCGGTTGTAACCCTTCCTTTCTTCAGTTCACATGCCTCCAAAAATATAGCAAGATGTAGCCAAAAACCGGCTCAATGAGGATCTCTTTTACCGATACATTTTAACATGAGTGGACGATTATGACGATGACATTTACCTCTTTGTTTTCTTGACCGATGTCGCCAGAGACACCAAACATTCCATCAATTTTGTTCTTGATCCGCCGAAGGAAAAACGAAAAGGGTATATATTATATGTGAAAGGATGAAAACCGAGAAAAATCAGAAGAAAGTTGGTGGTACTATTGGAATTGATTGTAAATGCGTATGTGAGAGCTTGAACTCTGGTGTTTTTATTGATTTCTGTATTGCAAATTTTACATTGTAAAGTACCGATACATATATACACGGCTAAGCATAACAACTTTCCTATCTATAAGCAACTATATCTCAGAGTATCTAGGATTTACTAAACAAAATATAAACAACCTTATACAAAGCAACCAAATAATCAAATAATAAATACCGCTTATTTACCAAGAGATAAACATGTGACACATGACTATTATAACCCCAATACCCCCCTCAAGCCGTAGGTAAAGCTGCATTACCTAGGCTTGAAGAGCTACTGTGATGCATACCCATTCGGGACAAATGCTCTTTGTACCGAGTGCCAGGAAGGACCTTTGTCATCATATCTGCAAGCTGTTGAGAAGTGTGCGTATAGGTGACGTCGACAAGGCCCTGTTGTATCTTATCACGTACAAAGTGACAGTCGATCTCGATGTGCTTAGTGCGCTCATGAAAAACAGGATTACGAGCAATGTAAATAGCAGACTGATTATCACACCTGACCGGTATAGGTGTGACATTCGACACACCAAGTTCATGCAATAAACGTGTGAGCCAAGTCAGCTCTGCAGTAACGCGACGTAGAGAACGATACTCTGCCTCTGCACTAGAAAGCGAAACTGATCCTTGCTTCTTTGTCTTCCAAGAGATGGGACTATCACCGAGGAAAATGTAATAACCAGAAACCGATTTTCTGGTATTCGGACAAGCAGCCTCCGAATCGCAATAGGCAACGAGCTCAAGAGAAGGACCGTGTGTAAGAACAATACCATAATTAACTGTACCCTTGATATAACATAACGCATGCATAGCTGCCTCGAGATGGACATCACTGGGTTGCTGCATAAACTGGCTGAGGACCTGAACTGTGAAACTAATGTCAGGCCTCGTGTTGGACAAATAATTCAGCTTTCCCACTATCTTTCTGTAGAGAGTGGGATCTCGAAGAGGTGTGCCATCAGTAGCAAGTAATCGTTGTCCAACTACCATGGGCCCTTTATTACCCGCCTATCTTCACACCCAAACTCTTGCAACATCTCCGTACAAAATTTTCTCTGGGAGAGTATATACCCTTGCTGTGTGCGAATAAACTCTATGCCCAAAAAATAATTCAAGCCGCCCAAGTCCTTGATTCTGAAAGTAGCATGTAAAGACTCTTTGATAGCATTTATCTCATGTTGGTCAGCTCCAACTATCAACATGTCATCAACATAGACCGCTATAAAGAGCTTCCCGGTTATACCATCCTTGTAAAAGAGAGTAATCATTCTTGGACTGAGCAAAACCAAGGGTTTTGAGAAAGCTTGTCAACTTAGAAAACCACTGACGTGACGCCTGCTTCAACCCATATAAAGACTTCTTTAAGCGACACGCCTTGTTAGTGCCAGTCACTGCAAGGCCCTGTGGCAACCGCATATACACCTCTTCATCAAGATCGCCGTGTAAGAACGCATTATTAACATCCAGCTGATTGATATGCCACCCTTTGGTAAGAGCAACAACAATGAGGAACGAATAGTTGTTAGCTTAACCACAGGCGAAAAAGTCTCATGATAATCCAGACCATGACGCTGAGTGAAACCCTTCGCAACTAACCGTGCTTTATACCGTTCTAGCGTTCCATCAGACTTGAGTTTAACCTTGTAAACCCATTTGCAACCAACAACCTTCTTCCCACGTGGCAGAGAAACCACATCCCAAGTGTCATTATCCTCTAGGGCGCGTAATTCATTCTGCATAGCTACACGCCAATGCTCATCTTTGACTGCGGAGTGATAGTCGTGAGGTTCATGCAACGCAGGATCATCTCGAACATGTGTATCTGTGGCAAGAAGAGATATAGAGCGAACTGGGGTTGTCTCAGTCAAACTAATACAGTCGGCGAAAGTATCCTTATGCTGATCAAAACCATAAACTCTTTCATTCAAGATGTCCTGAAAAGTCGTGTTACACACATAATCAGTCAGATAGCTGGGTTTGTGACTGACCCTGCTAGAACGACGTAGGCCTGATGTCGTATCATTTGGAGGTCGGCACTATCCTCATGGTCGGCACTATCCTCATGATCCTCATGCAAACTAGGCCCGTTTTCTGCTCCACAGTCTTCTGTATGGGCCACCACATGAACATTAATATCATCATCCAGCAACATAGGGTTTAAAGACCCAATGTCTACCGCGTCATCAGAGGTATGGGAACAACCAGTATGGTTTTCTGCAAAAGGAAAATACGTGACATGAAACTTAACATCACGACAAACCTCAACAACCCGTGTGCGCAAACACAAACACTTTATGCCCCTTCTTTCTTGGATCTTCGCCCAAATAGACACAAGCCTCACCTCTTGGTTCGAACTTTCCTCCTTTGGGACCAATAACCGTTTTATAACACAAGCAGCCAAACGGTTTAAGGTCTTCATACGTAGGTTTTGTATTGTACAAACTTTCAAACGGTGTTTGTCCATGTAAAGCCTTCGTAGGAAGTCTGTTGATAAGATAGTTGCATGCAATATGCACTCTCCCCAATAGACCAAAGGACATGTGACTGGAAATAAACAGCACGTGCTGTTTCTAAGAGATATCGATGCTTTCGCTCAACAACTGCGTTTTGCTGCGGTGTGTAAGAGCAAGAAGTTTGATGTATGATACCTTCTTGTGCATAAAACCTCTTACCTTCATGGGAACTCCCTAGTTCTTTGGCATTGTCTGTGCGAACCATCTTGACTTTTGTTTCAAACTGCCGTTCCACCATTCTGATGAAGTTGACGATCGCCTCCCAGGCGTTTCCCTTCTGCTTAATAAGAACAACCCAAGTCGTGCGGGTAAAATCATCAACAAAACAAACAAAGTACTTATAGCCATTATAAGTGTCGGTGCTAAACGGACCCCAAACATCGATATGAACTAATTCAAAAGCCTTCGCTGTTTTGCTAACAGAATTGGGAAAAGGTAAACGCTGAGCTCTGGACTTGTAACAAACATCACAAGCATAAGTAGAAGAAAATTCAGCATCTTTTATTAAACCAAGTGTAACAAGTTTCCGAAAAGGAACATGTCCAAGCTTAACATGAATGTCTTTAGCTCTTGGGCTAACCCCGTCTTTATTCTGTGAATTCAAAAAACAACTCAAACTTCCTCCTTTTCCGATCCGGCCCAAGTCTGTTCTCCACCTGTCTGGTTTCTGCGCGGCCCATTTGTTCGCTTCATCCTCATCCAGAACATACAAGCCTTCGCGCCCAAGCCCAAACAGGAAGCTATCCCGGTTTGTGATATGGTCCTGAACAAAACATCGATGTTCATCAAACGACAAAACACAATTTAATTGTCGTACAAGCTTCTTCACTGAAATGAGATTAAACAGAAAATCCGGCACAAATAAGACATCCTTCAACCATAATTTGTCTCCGATTTTCACATCGCCGACGAAATCGACACTCTGTGGACTTCCGTCAGGTAAGACTACCACTCTTCCGTGTTTGAGTCTGCGCCAGTTTTCGATTAGGGTTTCCGTCCCTGTCATATGATCTGTGGCGCCGGAATCCAGCACCCACTTGCCCTTAAACAGATTATCTGTGTAATTGCTTGTTAGACAAAATTTATTACTCATGCAAAAGATTCGATTACCTGAAAAGTTGCAATAATCGATCTCTTCGGCCTTTGGTTTGGTCTCTGTGTTTGCGCTTCGTATTAGCTGAGTAATTTGCTGTAATTGACGAGGAGTTAGACCTTCTCCTTGTTCAATTTCTTCGGTTTCTATCTGCTCTGTGGCTTGCACTGTATTTGCAAACCCTTTCTTCTTCCGGGCTGAGCACCTTATCCCTGCCGTGCAACTGATAACATTCCTCTGCAATATGTCCTGACCGCTTGCAATACGTGCAAGTCTGCCGCTGATAACACTCATCATAGCCATGACCAGGCTTCTTACAGTAAGTGCAGGTAAGTTTTTTCCTCTCGAACCTCTGACTAGGGTTAGGGTTTCTGGTATTCTCACCCCCCTTTGCTGCTGTTTGGCTGTAAAACGACATGGCACTGTCTTTACCCTGCTCGCCTCCTCGTTGTTCCTCCTCTTGGACAATCAAAGAATACGCCTTATCCAAACTTGGTGTACTGTCCATCGCTAAAATTTGACCTCTGATGGACAAGTACCTCCGATTTAAACCCATCAGGAAGTGTAAGAGTTTATCCTGATCTTCCTGTTTCTTCACCTTTGCCCCGACTTCGCAAGTGCACGCTGCGCAAGTACACTTTGGACTGGGACGAGCTAAGTCCAATTCTCCCACAACCTCTTAAATTTAGTGTAGTATTCACTCACAGTTTCCTCTCCCTGCCTAATCTCTGCAAGTTCACGTTTCAGGTTGTGAACGACTGCCAAATTAGTTTTCCCAAACCTTTTACAGAGATGTTCCCACAACTCTTTCGGATCATCATAAAAACGCACGCTTTGAGCTATAGAAGGATCAAGTGCAGTCTTCAACCATGACAACACAAGTGAGTTTGATCTTTCCCACGCTGCACACCTTATTATATCTGTTTCCTTTGGTTTTTCAACTTTACCAATTACAAAACCATACTTATTCTTGACTTTTAATGCAGTAATCATGTCATATTTCCACCCCAAGAAACCAGTGCCGTTGAATTTAGTAACGAGACTCAAACCTGGGTTTTCTGCAGAGTGAACAAAAATTGGATCATTGATGTCAATGACACTGCTGTTGAGAGAAGAGAGCCTTCTGCAACTTCTTTCCCTTTTGCTGAATCTACAACTGCCGCCATGCCGATGTAGCTTGATGTAAATTAGGTTTTAGAACTGAAACTAGATATTATGTAATCTAGATTTGCAACTGGAGTTCTGATACCATATTGGAATTGAATTGTAAATGCGTATGTGAGAGCTTGAACTCTGGTGTTTTTATTGATTTCTGTATTGCAAATTTTACATTGTAAAGTACCGATACATATATACACGGCTAAGCATAACAACTTTCCTATCTATAAGCAACTATATCTCAGAGTATCTAGGATTTACTAAACAAAATATAAACAACCTTATACAAAGCAACCAAAATAATCAATAATAAATACCGCTTATTTACCAAGAGATAAACATGTGACACATGACTATTATAACCCCAATAGGTACTGATCGAAAGCGAGCGACAAAGTGAAGGAAAAGAAGGGAGAAGGAATGAAGAAATTAGGCTTTTGTCAGGGTAGAGACTCGTGTTGATAACGTATTGTAAATGAGAGAAAGAAAAATCCTAGAGAAACACGAGATAGTGAGACAACTGGTATTCTTTTTATTCCAGTAGTATATAAGACTACTATTTATAGAGAGTACATGGGGAAACCCTAATTACATAAGATGTGGAGTCCACTATAAATATGTTTATTTATAACAAAAATAGTTTTTTGTGAAGATAAAAAGAATTTATATTGTAGTTAAATTAGTATAAAAACAACTTTATACTCCCTCCATCACCATTTGACCTTCTCATTTAGGTCCCATTATTTTGTCTGCTGAAACTATAGCAGATCAATGGGCAGGCGGGTCGGGTTTAGGTCGGGCCTGAAAAGAATTTTTGACCCGTCAAGCCTGTTTTTAATGTCCAGAACCGTTTTTTCATTTTTCGAGCCGGGCCTGGCTAGGCCTGGGTTTTTTCTGGCTTTGCTTACCTGGCCCGCCCGGCCCAATTTTTTCTATAAATAATAAATAAATTATGAATAAATAATAAAGTCTAAATAAAGTTTAAAAAATAAGAAAATCCAACATAAAATATTAAATAATTAATAAATTATATTTTATATTATTGTATATTTTAAATAGTAGTATATATTTAAATTCGGGCCAGACCGGCTTTATTTCGGGCCTAAAATTTTGCCGGAGCCTGGCCTGGTTTTTAATTCGGGTCTAGTTTTTTTTCCAAGCCCGTCCAATTTTTTTTTTCAAACCTGATTTTTCGGGCTATTCCTGGGCCGGGCCTGGTCAGATCACCGGGCCGGGTTAGGTTTGATCAGCTCTAGTGAAACATATAGTTGATGTCAGTTGTTAGCTGAAATTAGAAACAGTAGATAGAAAAAATAGAAGTTGATATGACAATTGATGTATTGTGACATATAGAGAGAAAAAACCAGCTGATCAAATAAACTATTTGGACATATCGTTTGACTTCAATATTTAACATGTAAGATAATATAATTTTACAAATTTAAGTTTTACAATGACATCCTTATGTCAAATACTATATATTGTAGAAATTTGTTTTATAAAATTATTTTATCTTATATGTTTAATATTGAAGTAAAAAAAACATGCCAAAAAAACATGAAAGTCAAAGTGGGACGAAGGTAGTACATTGTATGTAGACCTGACAAACGGGTTATCTGTTTGAGTTTTGAGTCATATCTTTTTGGTCAATATTTGTTCGGCCATTAAGGTTTTCGAGTCATTTCAGGTTCGGGTCATTCAGGTTTGGGTCAAATCAGGTTCGGGTTGTAATAGTGTCAGATAAAATCGGGTTTTGATGATTTCGGGTCATGGTTAATATTTTTTGAAAAATTGTTAAATAAATATATACCTAATTTCTATAAGAATATACAACATATATATTACAAAAAAGTCAATACAATGCATATTCTGAATTTCATTCGGATATACTAAGTTTGAATCAAGTTTGTTGTCATATTTATTTGGGTCATTCAGGTTTGGAACAATTTAAAATGTTATTCAAGTTTGACTAATATTTAATTACTATTATTTCAGATTATTTTAGGTTTAGATCGGTTTTAGTTATAAATTTTTTGGGTCATTTTAAGTTTGGACATTTTAAGTTTATCCAATCAAATTTTAGATTTATTATATTTAAATATTTTAGGTTCGATTAAATGTAACTTTGGATAAAATTGACGAATTTTTAAGTTTGATCAAATTTTGTCAGCTGTATTGTATGTTGTGAATTGTGATCTCCCCGAGTCGAACTTTTTTCATGCGATCAGCAGCACAGGTCCGAGACACAGTACACGTGACGAGCGAGGTGGGCGAGACCCCAAATCATGATTGAGGCGCGGAATAGGAAGAATATCTCACGGTCTCCCCTCTCTCTACATCTCTCTTTCTTCATTGCCATCTGCATCGTCATCTGTTCTTCCCTGCGCTCTCTCTGGTTCTGCCTCCTCCCCCCTACCGCCCCGACCCGCACAACTGAAATTACCATATCTATTGAGCCAACCGAGCTTGCTTCCATTAGCAACATCACTGCCGTCACCCATTATACACCGTTATTTCTGGCGCCACGCCCTGACAGAACTATCTGTTGTTCTCCGTGGCCCCGCCCATAAAGCCTCGATTGAAGTAAGACATGATCAGTCGCCCTCCCGACGAGATGAAAGGGGCGATTGCCGGCCAGTGAAGGGCCTCCAATTTACGGCGACCTCCACGTCGTCAGAATTCCTTATTTCTACTTAATTGGTACGTAAACTACCCTTCTATCGATAGACTAACATTTTATATTTTACGGGATTTAGGGTTGTCAAATTAGTTAAGATCTGTAATTCAATTGGAGGATGCGTCAAAGTTTGTAGATGTCTTTCCACGGCCACTAGATCGGTTGATCCGCAGCGTGGTCTTTTGGACTGGAGTTTCTAATTTATGGATATTGTGTTTTGATTAATTGACCGTGCATATGTGACGTTGGGAGGCAGTGTAGGGATTGGATGGAAGGTTTTTAACACTTTTGAATTTACCTTGAAGAACAGTATGCGTGTTGCTCTTGATCGTCATTTGGGGTCCTAAGGTGAAAGTATGATATCCTCGATATTAGTCTTAGTCTATCCGATTTAAGTTATTAAAGAATTCACTGTTTAAATTTGAATTTTAAAGAGAACTGAAAGGGGTCCTTATACTCTGCATATAATCATTGAAAACATGTACTATTCATTTAAAAATACAACATGGTCAACACTATTTTAAACGGATGCTGATCTTTTATATGCGTAAAACCTTCTATGTGTTCTTTTTGGCTTTGTTGGATTAATGCCGGAGACCCTTCCTAGTCACTTGGGATTATGTTTATCTTGGAAATGGAAACTATGGAACGAGGAGTCTCTTACTTTGTGCTTTTTGCCTGGATTTTCCATTGATGCAAGTTTATTGCAAAGTTGTCTGCTCTTTGTTCAACAAAATCTTACCAGTTATGATGTCCTGTAGGCTCATCATTGATTTTTTCACCCAAAGCTCAAAATTAGGGGCAGATGATGGATGGAACATGTATATTTGATGGTTGCACCAATACATCTTAGTATTTTGGAAAATCAAGCATAGCAGTAAAAGTTTCAGTTGGAAGTGTTTTACTGAGATTTTACAAGAATTTATTTTACAGAAGTGGTTAGCGGTGGTTGGTGATAGACTATGAAGTACAAAGAGATCACAGTTTTGCTATACTTATTATATTAATTGAAGAAGATCATAATTGTGGCTATACGCAGAGGATTACTAGATGTTCTATACATCAACATTATTTTTGTGCAAGATAAGTAAGGAAAGGGGAGGAATGTGGGAAAAAACAAAGAAGCTTATCTCCAAGAGGAATTATTCGTAAGAAATGCCTGCTAAACTTTTCTTGAACTACTTCATAGGTTAAAATGATCCGAAGTCTGCCTAAAAGAAGTCTTTTATTTTTTGAATAATGCTACATCAGTAACGTCAGTGCAATTTTCATATATTCTAGGTGCTTGCTGCAGACTCTAGAGTTTAGCTGTTCAGAAGATTTGTCTAGTTAGCGACACAGCTCTTATGAATAATGATGATATGTTATATATATTGCAAACAGAAATCTATCTTCATGTATTGGTAACACGCTAATTTAAATCCTTCTCATTTTTCAGAAGCAAATTTGGTCCTTCAAATCTGGCTTTAGAATTTCGTTAATATGGTGCTTAAGCTTCTGTCATATCTGAGCCTTTTTTTTTAAAAAAATTGATGTTCTGTATCAATTACCAAAGCAGGAGGATTGTCACTTTTCGTAAAAAACATTCACTAACTCTATGCTCTTCCCATGTTACATGAACCAAAATTGTGAAAGGTTGCATTCCTGCAATTCATTAGTTATTTATTTTTTTGCTTCTGTTCTTTTCAGTCCGATCTAACCTTTTCTTCCAAAGTACTACACCCCCCTTGAGTTATACTTTGGCTTGCACATTACATTTCGCAAACTGACAAGGCTATGTACTCAAGACGAATGGTTCTGTGTACTTAAGACGAATGGTTCTGTGTACTTAAGACGAATGGTGCTGCTAGATTTCATATTCGACATCACCAAGAATACTATTAAGTTTTTACCAGACCCTTTTTGCTTTTATTGGAATGGAAACCTCTCTGATGCTTTTATCCACTTCATGAGTGATTGCCAGTGTATACATCTCCCAGTTGACAACTCCACCACTACAACCTGAGCAATCAGCTGTATGAATTCTGTGACGCTTACTAATAAAAATTAGACCTCCAGCTGTTTGCTGTAATTCCTAAGCCCTTCCAACCTGTGGGCTATGGCAATATCTGCGAAGTGTTTCCTCTCTTTGAACAAGAATCTCTTTCCTACTCAATACATGTGAAGTTTCTCATCGTTGCTAGCATAACTTGGATGTTGGCATGATATGGTATCCAATAGGTACGTCAAAAGTGGTGGTGGGTTGGGTTGAACTTGCACAAATATGACAGACATGCAAGAAATGTCAGTGACAGGATATGTACTCGACTCGACACAGAAATGATTTTGGGTTGAGCATCTTAAACTCGAAATGACATGATGATTAACAGAATCTTATTTGAGATTCTCATGACTCGGATCTGATACAGACATAAACCAACATGAAAACCACAAGAAAAATTAAGATTCTAATCTTTATATACACAAGCCAAGATTGCATAAACATTAACAAAACCTGCGACATAACTTCATATTCTTGTCTTTCAGAGTTGAGGTAGATCAAGCTGAACAAGGCGTGAGACATAGACACGCCTGACCCATAATTGCTGTGCTGAGCTTGTATATCAAGTTTGTGTCTAGATTGGCAATTCTAATGTGGTCAGACCTGAAGGCTTATTTTTTGCCTCTTACCCCTCCATATACTTCCGTCTGATGTTTTGACTTTCATGGTGAATGTGCTTAACTATCTGCACCATCTCCTTCTACTCTGGTGAGAAAGGATTGAGACATGGGGAGAGAGGGGGAGGAAAGGGAGAGAAGAACCAGGCAGACATGGGTTAGAGTGGTCGAGAAGGAAATGTGGCTACTGGGGATAGATGATAGAATGTCTTTAGAGAGGGTGGATTGGAGATGAAGTATACGAGTGGTGGACTGTGTGCTATTGTATTGATTTTTCCGTTCCTTTGTGTTTTTTTCTCTCCTTTGTGTCAATGGCTTTGCCCAATTTCTTATATTGGTCAATGTTAGCCTACCCAATTGTTTTGGGAATAAGGCTTTGATATTGTTGTTGTAATTTTAGCCTTCATGATTATGATATGGTTTTTATGCATCTCTGATCATTGCCTCTTTCCATCGGGTATGCAGGCATATAATGTTTTGATATCTGGAAGGAATGATGATGCGGCTGCTTGAGGTATTGAAAAATAAGCTATACGTGGTAGTAAATTGTTGTGATGCCGAACTATATAAGGCTCCTCGAGGCTTGGAAAATCCAGAAGCCCTTGCAAGAGAGACAGTGTGTATGTTTACAATCCTGCACTGTCTTGCCGTATATTCAGATTTCCGGGTTGCGTCTAGTAATTTGCTATGCTTAGTTAATGTTGGCGGATATTAGATTTCATGGTTCTGTTCCTGGGACTGTGATCCACTTTTGAGTTAATTACTCTTGCTTTCACTAACTTATTTCGTTGGATGTTGATGAAATGTTCTGCTGAATTATATTCCTTAAATGGCAGTTAGTGTTAGTGAAATTGAAGCATTGTATGAGCTGTTCAAGAAAATCAGCAGTGCTGTCATTGATGATGGTTTGATTAATAAGGTAAGAATGTTTAAATCTGGGGGAAATAATTATTTTGAGTAACTATGCTCATTAGGCTACTATATACCATGTACCTAACTTAATTGTATTTCTTATTCTACATTCCAAGAGTCTATCTCTCTATGGACCTGTGCATGTGCTTTTGAGACAGAAAGCGTTCTTAACTAGATGTTGCTATAGGGTTGTAATATGTTGTTGATACCTCTTTTTCGTATTTCACAGGAAGAATTTCAGTTGGCGCTGTTTAAGACAAACAAAAAGGAGAGCTTGTTTGCTGATCGTGTAAGTAAATGGTTATGTCACACACTGTTACATTTGCTGATAACCTTCTGACTTCTGTAGTCTTCTATGTCATGTAAATGTATACTGAACTTCAATATTATTTTAATGACTAGGTTTATGATCATCTTGAGTATACTGAACTTCAATATTAATGACTAGGATTAGGAGACGACTTCACTTTGTTGAAGATGAACCTTGCCTATATGTGGCTAAATTTGTTCTGCTTATGTAAGCTCTGATAAGAAACTGAATACTGTTTGAGAAACGAGTAATCCTGAATTTGTTCTTGCCTAAGAAGCATGGTCTGTAGCTAGTTTCTACACAACGGGGCATATTTATAAAACTTCTGCAACTGATTCTGCTTTTGAGCGATATAAAATGTGACCCACTTTTGGCTGACGTGACAACTCAAACCCAAACTTGTAAGATAGAGGAGCCTGCTTCCTCGATGCTATGTGCATGCTCACTAAATTGGCAGTCCATTACCTGATGTTCCTGTGATAAGGTAGAATTAGAAACACTTGTGAGAAGGTGGTATTCAGAAGATTTAATCCTTGTTCAATGTGGTCTTGTTGAAAGTATGGTTGAGTTTATTATCGCATATTTCATGTAGTTATCACAGTCCCCAAGCAGGATCTGTTCTCTTTTGTTCCTTATTTCCTTCCTCCATTCCAGCATTCTCTAAAATTTATAATATATAATTGTTTGCTTTTGGTTTTCTTGTATAGATGCTGTCAGTTTCATGCCCTTATGTTACTTTTAGGTTTTTGACTTGTTTGACACCAAGCACAATGGCATGCTAGATTTTGAGGAGTTCGCACGAGCGCTTTCTGTTTTCCATCCCAATGCACCAATCGATGAGAAGATTGATTGTAAGATTTACCTGTATGCTGCAATTTTGCCTCGTTATATACTAATATGTTTCACGTATTTCTGTTGGGTAGAGTGTGTTTTCTATTTCATTATACTGTGTTGCTTATGTTAGATTGTGCCACAATTGTCATGTAGTTTCATTTCAGCTGTATGATCTCAAGCAGCAAGGCTTCATCGAGAGACAGGAGGTAGTGTGTTACTTATTTAGTAGTTTGTGTTGTACCTTATTGGATTTTGAAGTTTGTGAAAGCTTCTGCCAAATTATAGCGTGGTGCTGATTGTGCCAAATCTGGGGTGTTAGCGGCCAGTTGCCTTCCACTGGGTCTATTATATGACACCTATACTTTCAATTATTCGCCTATTGAACACACTTTTGACGTGTTAATATAAAACCCATTTTCAAAAATAATGAATCCTGACCAAAACTGCTCTCTTTATGTGGGCTAGTTTAAACTATAAGTGTGCAACTTCATGTCCTAGCATATTCTATCTTTTTCATTTTAAGACGGGGACAAATATGGGCTTACTTGGTCGTTCAATTGCAGATGCTTCTTTTTTCATTCTGAAGGCTGATACCTCTGTGTTGATCTTTTTACCTTTTCTCTTGAATTCTTACATTCAATGATATCCTGCTAAAAGTGCTCCGAGAGTTGAGAGTCAACCTTTTTCATTTCTTACTTTCTAGGTAAAGCAAATGGTGGTCGCAACTCTTGCAGAGTCCGGTATGAATCTATCTGATGATGTCATAGAAAGCATCATTGACAAGGTTTGCATCACAACTTTCGAGACAATGGTACAACCCCTAAAACATGGGACTTTTGAGTCTGATGAGTATTTGTTTTGTTCTATTAGACATTTGAAGAAGCTGATACTAAACATGATGGGAAGATCGACAAGGAAGAGTGGAGAAGCTTGGTTCTAAGGCACCCGTCTCTTCTGAAGAACATGACACTTCAGTACCTGAAGGACATCACAACTACATTTCCAAGCTTTGTGTTTCACTCGCAAGTTGATGATACATGAAAGGGCCTCAGATCGGAACACCTTTGTGCAATACAGGCATGTGGTGTTGCAGAGTCCAGAATATATTTCTTGTTTACCTTTGATTTCTCTTGTTTGGTCAGTTTTATTGATTAAAATTGTTTGGCAGCGTAAGTATAGGATCGAGCTCTATCGAGACCTTTCTTCTTCTCGTTGTTATAGCTGAAGTGAAAGCTTCTTCATATATTTTTTTTCTTGAACAATTTTGTGATTAACCTTTGAGTGGGCTTTTCATGGTCTAGTGGTAGGAAATTCCTGATATTAATTTGAATGAATCTGATGGACGGAGGGCGTGAGAAAGCAAGCACATAAAAGCCAAATGCAACGTCTTTCTAACTGTTGCGAACAACTGGAAAGACTTTGGGCGTGCTTGTGCGAGTACCTTTAGTTTTCTGGAATGGGTTATGGCGTATAATCTGCAAGATAACCCCGGACTAATACGTTACGAGTTCTATAATTTATTGGGTCCATACTGATACTGCACACTCTTGATTATTCTGTAACAAGATCCTATACATCTCTCTATGAGAAGTATCTCCTAATAGCGAAGAAAATTTCTTATGTACAAGGGAGAATAACATTATAATAAAGATATTATTCCTTTTGTGGCCAGCTTTCAAATGCAGCGGTTAGAATAATATAGAGGATAAATTGGGAACGGTGTTGAAATTAATGTTAGTCGTTAAAAAACAACTTTTAAATGTAGCAAGTTGAATAAAGAAGGTGAGGAATTGTGGAATCGACACAATTTCAGTGAGAAAAACTAACAGAAGTCATAAATGTCCACAACCCGATCAAACGAGAAAGCAAATGATATTGAGAATGTATAAGGGAGAATTAGCTTTCAAATGCAGTTTTCAGAATAAATGAGGGAAAAATTGTAGAATTGATACAGAAATTGATGACAAAAACTGATAAAAGTCACAAATGTCTATGGACGGACCCATTTTATAAACGAGAAACCGAATGATATTGAGAATCAGTTAGGAGACCATGGAGATTGCGTCAGGGTACAATATGGAGAATGTCATTTGTCAAATTGTGATTGGGAGAATAAATGAGAAAAAAAGAAAGAAAAAAAATGAAGATGCGTGCGTGTCTGGGGGGCTGGATGTGGTTTAATTTGTAGGAGAGAAATAATTAGTTTTTTTCAAAATGTTATAACTTACAAAATATAAGTGTAAAAATAAAAAAAATTTATATAATTGTTCATCATTTTTCGTGCTCTTCAAATCAAGATGCATCATGGATATGTTTTGGTAAACTTAAAATTTTATGTTTTTATAACGAGTATATATTACATATTTTTAAAGTGAATCTTATTCATTAATAAAATGAATCTTCTTTAACAATAAATGAACCTTATTCATTAAGAAAATGAATCTGATCCCAAACACTCTAAAAAACACCCTAGGAAAGTTAAAAATGTCGAAGATATTTATGTGGTTTGTAGTGTAGGGTTTAGGGTTCACTTTAAATAAATGAAAGGTATTTTCGCATAAGTTTGTGGTAGGATTAATTTTTACTAGTATTAAAAAAAATATTCACTTTTCTTAAACCATTGATTCACCTTTAAAAAACCTTTGATTCATTTTTCTTAAACCTTTTATTCACTTTTCTTAAACCTTTTATTCATTTAGTTAAACAATCTCTATTTATGAGAATTACTTTTCTTAAACCTTTGATTCACTTTTCTTAAACACATGATTCACTTTATAAAAACCTTGATTCACATTTCTTAAACCTCTTAATCGCTTTAGTTAAACAATCTACGCTTACGAGATTAACTTTTCTTATTACTTTGATTCACTTTGTAACAACTTGTGATTCACTTTTTAACAACCTTTGATTCACTTTTCTAAAACCTCTAATTCATGCTAATCAAACAATCAGAATCACCTTAGTTAAACAATCTCTGTTTATGAAATTAACTTTTTTTTAAAACCTCTTATTCACTTTTACGCAACTCTATAATTCACTTTTTAACAAACTTCGATTCACTTTTTAACAACCTTTGATTCACTTTTCTTAAACTTAAGATTCACAATTAATCTTCAAAAATATGTACATATAAAAAATAAAAAATTTATCAAAACATATCCATAATACTTATTGTTTTGAAGAGTATGAAAAATGATGAACAATTGTATAAAATTTATATTATTTGGGCTTATATATAATAAAATACAACATTTAAAGTTTTACAAAAATATAAAATACAAAAAGACAAAATAATTGATAAAAGACAAAATTGCCCATCGGCCATCGCCACACTACAACATGGCTCTTAAGCCATGTTCAAATTCACGTTGAGAATATACAAAGGAGAATGACATTCTAATAAAGATACTAATAGAGCAAATGCGAGCAAGCCACCATTCGTTTCTTCGTGTTGTTTCGGTGGGGGTGCACTACTTCATGAGTGATAAGTAATTATGGAGCGTTGGCCTGCAGCATATATGTGCATTTTTTACATAAATATATAGCATATGTTGTTTTGGACTCCTTTATTTGTTTTTGCTGTTCGCCTAAAACAGCATAAATGTCAACATAAATGACAGTATAAATGTCAGCATAAATGCCCGCAACAAATGATACTTTTTCGTTTTCATGCTTTCACCTCCATTTCTTTACTCACTTCATATTGCAATTAATGTGATTATTGATTTAAAAAAAAAAGAAATTTTTTACAAGTTACTTTATTTATTACAAATTACATAATGCTTTAAATAATTTATAAAAAATAGTACTACATCTTTAGCCAAATTTACAAAAAATCACATTTATAATACAAATCTATAATATATTATTTGTAATACCATAGATTAATAAAATTAAAAAAATGAATAAATATACACACTTTTTAATATATAAATTAAAATATTAAATAGTATAAAGAAATATGAATGGATATAAATTTATTAACATACAAAGTTACAAAAATATTATATATTATTAAAAGTTATAATTTCACTAAATAAATTCACATAACATTATCAGAAAATTTGAAACGATTTTTCTCTTTTTTTACGCTTTTATATTTGTAAGAATTATAAAATTTAGATAATAAAAATATATTGTTTATTTGCTTAAATAATAGAAATAAAAATTTTATTGTTTATGAATTTTTTTATTTATTTTTACTAATAAAATAAAGTTACGTAGTGTAATATAATAAATTATAATTGTAATACGAAAACCGTAAACACACTACATATAACTAATTTAACCAAACATGCTGCATATATGCTGCACTGCCAAACAACAGTTTTCAAAACAGCTGCATTTATGCCAGCACATTCCTGCCAGTAAATATGCTGCATTTATGTCAACGCATTCTTACTGTCAAATATGCTGCATTTATGCTGCCAAAACAGCCATGCCGAACAGAGCCTATGAGGCCATAGCTTCAAACATAAATTCGAGATTAGTTGTCAATATTGCCTTTTTCTCTGCTTTTTTGTGAAGATATTTATTAACTTGGCGATCAATTATCCATTTATGCAAGAAATTATGGAGATAAATTTTATTAAATATCTTTAAGGTTTGACCTGAGTTTTATCAAATGTCCTTTACAGTACTATTATCAAGTTTTATATTTTATTTTCATACTATATAATTATTCGTCCAAATCTCAATGTGGTATTTTTTTTTTCATATTTCCATTTTATATGCAAACAATATTTTTAGGAGTATATGGATAATATTTAACAGAAAAATGTAAAAAGGTTAATTATTTTACAGAAAAATATAAAAACTAATGAAATATACAAAAAACAAACAAACATAAAAGTTTAAAAACAATTTTGAAAAAGAATATTTTTTTAAAAAAAGTTATAAAATTGTAAAAATACCAAAAGAAATAAAATCACGGGATACCACTAAAAAGTTTGTTAATTCACAAAATACTACAGTTTTTAAAAATATTTTTTAGATCACAAAAAATAACTTCAATTAATCAGATACCACAAATTACTAACCAAAACTTTTTGAGACTAAAATACCCTTACTTCTTAATAAACACAGCTCAAGGTATACCACATAAATATTATTAATTTACAAGATACCACAAAACTTTTAAAAAATATATATTAAAAAGTAAAAATAAAATAAAATTTAAGTTTATTATTTTATAGGTTAAATATAATAAAATAAAAAAACACATATATAATATTTTTAAATATATATGTCATTTAAAAGCTAAAAACCATAATTAAAAATTTAAAAAATAGTTGAGAGAATAATAATTCAAATTTTTTATAATATTTTTTAGGGTTGTCAATTTCGGGTTTTGGGTCGGGTTGACTTCAACCCGACCTGCTCATGTTTCACCCCAACCCGAAACCGTCCCGAACCCAAAACGGGTTATGATTTGTCAACTCGAACCCGACCTGCCAACCTGAAATCAACCTGAAACTGACCTGATGACCCGAAATCAATCTGAAATCAACCCGAAATTGACCCAAAATCGACCCGAAATTGACCCAAAATCAACCCAAAATTGAAAATATTGTACTATCAATATAAATTTTACACAAAATCACCAAGATAATATAACATTACATATAAAACCATCAAAAATAAATGATTACATGATTGATATATTTAGGGTTATGTCACATAACTATAAGAATATATATATATATATATATTTTCTTTTTTAAAAAATGTTTTCGGGTTGTGGGTTGAAGTCGGGTTGACAGGTCAAACCCAAAACCGACCCGGGTTTTTAGCAACCCAACCCGAACCCGGCCCAAAAATGTTTTCAGGTTGAAAATTGCAACCCAAACCCGCGTTTTAGCGTGTCAGTTTCGGGTCAGATTTCGGGTTCGTGTCAAGATTGACAACCCTAATATTTTTACTCAAAAGTATCTTCAGTAATGTAAAATAGTATTATAAGTAAATTATAAAAAATTAAATTATCATTCTTTTTACTGTTTTTGTCTATTTTTAATCAAATTTATGGCTTCTCTAATGAATAGCAATTTTTATAATCTTTAGATATTTTATTATTATATATAGGGTATTTTTTTATTTTTTCAATTTTAACCCTTTGATGAAGAACGTTAAATTTTACTAGTTACTTTTTCAACATATGCTTATTAATTTTTGTTTTGAATTAATTTATATAAAATGATATTATAAAAAAATATTAGACTATAGTACTCTTGATTAATGATTTATTTTTTTGTCAAATTATATATATATATATACATATATGTAATTCAAAAATACAGCAAAAATTTATAAATATACAACAAAACTATTATAAATTTTTTGGATAATCCACTGCTGGAAAAAAAGAATAAACAACGCCGTTTTTAAAACGGTTATATTTGTAAATCGTTTTTTTAGCATTTTATAGAACGATTATAATGTAAGGTGTTGTATTTATGGTTTAGGCCGGACATTTTAAAGAACACTTCACTTATGAAGCGTTCTTTATTGTATCACGCCCAAAGACAAAAAAACGCTTGGAAAATAAGCGTTCTTTATATGAAACATATAAAGAACGCTTCTCGTATAAAGCGTTTTTTATGTCTCTGGAACACTCAGCATAAAGAACGCTCCCGTTTAGAAGCGTTTTTTTATGTTTTTTGTCTCTCAGCATAAAAAACGCTTTTGAAGTGAAGCGTTCTTTATGTAGCCTGAATAATTCACCTCCCAAAAAAATTAAATCTCTCCCGTGTGTAACCCTCAAGAGCTAGCTACCTCTCTCTCTCGATTGAGCTCACATACGTACCCCAGCCAGTACCGTCCGCTAGCTACTGCGCCATCACCGCCACTGCCGCGTTGCCATCCGTGCCACCGCCACCGCTTTCCGGCCGGCCGTCTCTCGCGCCTGTACGCGTTGATTTCTCCCGATATTTGCGCCCTGATGATCATCGATCGATCGACCCAAATATGCATGCCTAGCTGTCGATCGCCTCTATTTCGGTAATTCATCAAATATGCGAACATGTACAGGAACACATATATTTCTGCTCTTTCACTCTTATTAATTTTGCAACCTGCTATCGAACAGGAACATACATGCCCGTCGCCTCAGTACATACGTATATCATCTGCAGTAATTAGTTTTACAACCCAACTGGCGTAATATCGATCCATGCTCTATCGCCTATATTCTTGATTCTGCTGGAGGTAATTTTGCTAACCAAACTGAACGATTAATGTGTTTAATTATTAGGATTAAGTGCATGTTTGGGATTAATTAATTTTGCAAACCGGATTAAACTGTCGCGAGCTGATTTTTGGTAGTATATACTTGCTGGTTGTGTCCAAATGGACTTGAGATTAATATGTTATTAGGCGAAAAATATAAGTGTTTGGGCATACAAATATAGCCACGTAGTTATGGTGAAATTTTGCAAAACCAAACTGTCGATCAGGAAGATACATGCTCTGTTTGAGATTAATGTGTTTATTAGGATTAAGTGTATTTGGGATTAATTTTGCAAACCAAACTGTCGCCTCTTGTACATGCTCTATTGTGGTGAAACCCTATATTTTTAGGGGGGATTCTATCGGATTTCCCAGAAAATTTTGTCAAAGTATTGAATTATTGGATTCGAAATGTAATTATTCTTGTGTACAAACTATCTTCTGCAGGCATTGGTAGTAACTTTCATTGTCACACCTCATACGGGCTGGTTGATTGAAGTATAGCAATATTCACATCAGGACTAAGCAGACTACTAGGTTAGTTTATAATTTTTCTCTAATTACTTCTTAATTGTTCATATAGTGTTTCTCTGAATAGCTATATATTAAATGACTATATATGACTCTATGTATGACACTGACTATATATTTATGTAATGATATTGTGCAGATTATGGATGCCAACGATCATGAGATGCTCCTACAATGTGATGAGGATATGGAGATGGAGATAGATGCAGAGATGCAGTTAACGGAGCGTACACAGATTGTCGTTGCCGCTGATCAGCCTACGACCTCTCAGGACCCTCCTACGACCTCTCAGGGCCCTCCACGAAAGACACGAGGACCGTCACGTGGTCTAAATGAGAAGAAGGAGAGTGGTATGATTGATCTGGTGTGGGATAGGTATGTGTTACACCTATACGTTATTCTGTCTTATTTTTCCATATATATACTGATATTTGTACATTTATACGTAGTACTATATATATTACGTATGACTAACATATATACTGTTAATATTACAGGTATCTTAGACCCATTGGCGCGTCTAAGCAGAAGTTTGCCAGCGCCATCGGTCGATTGGTTAAGACCCATTGCTGTATCAACAAAAACTGGAGGAACCAAGATCTGGAAAAAAAGAACATCATGTGGACGAGCTTGAAGAAGAAGTACCAATCCCAGATGAAGCATATGATAAAGTGTTGTCACTACTTGCTTTGCGTATGCGAGCGTTCAAAAATAGGCTGGTGGCTGGTTGGATCAATACGGACAACCCGAAGCAGGTGCCTCCCTATGAGTTGTACGCTGGCATGATCACTGAGGAGGAGTGGAAGGAATTCTATGAAGCACATATCACCCCTGAGTTCAGGGTACGTAATTGTTTTCATAGATTAACTTTTACGTTTATGTTGTTAATATAAAAGGATAAAGTTAAAATGAATTGTATTAATTCTTTCCACAGGCAGTTCAGGAAAAAGCCCGACAAAATCGCTTGAAAGATCAGAATCCACACTACATGGGCCGAGCTGGGTACGCGGGCGTATACCAGGCTGGATTGAAAAGGGGTTATTGAAGCGTGTGTGTGAGGACAGCACAACTGAGCCGATTCAGAGTCCGGATGAGGTGAATCGGGCACAAGCATACATGCTTGGCCGCCAATTAGAGAAGGACGGCGAAATGTATTATCCGCGGAAGGAGACTGCAGACTTAGCTGCAAAAATTGTGAGTGTCCTGAGTAATATTTAATAGTTTATAAATTTTTCTTACAATTTATGGATGTTTTATTTATTTGATCTAATTCATAATTTACATGTTTTTTTTCGTGTACAAGACTGCAGAGGGTGCTGATTCTTTTCTTGGCCAGCCTCATAGTCAGGATGATCCGTTGAACAAAGCGCTTGGCAAGAAGGATTACCCTGGGAGAGTTCGAGGATTTGGATCCGCAGTGCGTCAGCGAGATGTTTTTCCGCGCTCCCAGCGGATGGGGAGAGAGGAAGAAATGAGGGACATCGAAAGGAAGTTGTCACAGCAATTCCAATCTGATTTGCAGCAGCAGATGCAACAAATGGAAGCAAGATTGATGCAACAGCTGAGTCAGGGGCATCAATCTTCTAGCTCATCAGTGTATGCCCCTGCACCCGTTTCCACCCCTGCACCTGCTTCCACCCCTGCACCTGCTTCCACCCCTGTACCGTCTCAGGTTTCTCATTCTTACACTGTACCTGCACCTTCTGATCCATTCCCATATGCCAAGCTTCAGGTATGTGTGAATTTTAGTGGTTTGTCGTTATTTATTTTTTCAATTAATCAAAAGTATGCATGTTGCAATGTATATATATATGAATCTAATTGTTTTTGTTCGTTTATTAGGAAACCAAAAAGTGTCGTCTTCTGCAGATCAATGAACATGGCACCTTTATGGTTGCATTAGGCACAATTCTACAGACTGATTCGGCGTCACTATGTCATTTTAAGCGAGTTCCGCCCTGGTACGTCCGTGTGTTCGTAGACAGTGTCTGTCAAGGCTGTGATACCATTCCACTACCGATGGAGTGGAATGGTTGGAGCACTGTCATTGAAGCACGTGGCTCACAAGTACCGTGGCCTTGCAATCTGGTGGATTTATCTGATAGTACGGTAAGCAAAAGAACTTAAATTTGTTTACTAATTAACATTCCATATATAACTGCAGTTTTGGGAATAGTTTCCTAACGTATACTAACTTGTCATTTCTTAGGCACTTGTTCCTATTGCTGACAAAGGTAAGCAAGTCCGTGCGTCGAAAGGAAAGGGACCATCGGGTCAGCAGGATGATCACTACATCAGTCCACTTCGAAAAGATTTCATTCTTCCCCAAAATTTGGTGAATACACTGCGAAAGCGTCAGCAGGTCTTATATAACATGATACTCGGGAAGGGTGATGATTTCATTTAGTTCATCCTTAAGGTTCCAGCGTCTGTGTTCCACAACAAACAACCCAGGAGTTGCTGATCAGTATTAGAGATGTCAAGGAGCTGCTGCTTGGTGATATGCTGAACATCTCGGTGATTCAATCGTACTGCTTGTAAGTATCACATTTTTTCTCTCTCAAAGATAATAGTAAGTTTTATGTATAATTTTAATTTAATGCCTTTGTCATCAAAGGCCCTTACTATCGAGGCTGGCGTCAAACAAAATGGCAAATACGATCACCTTCCTATGTCCACAAATCGTGTCTGCCGATGAAGCTACGAGAGACGGTGTTGTGTGTCAGAGCCATGTGCGCAATGCCATAATTGCGGCGGTTACCAGGAAAAGCCGATTTGTGCTCATACCATATCATCAGATGTAAGCGTGCTTGACCACCTTATGCGTTTGTCTTTATTGTTTTATATTAACTCATATATATTTCGAAGCTGAAGTTGATTTGTTGTTGTTTGCACTTGTAGCAATCATTGGTTGTTGTTAGTGGTTTGTACTTACTCATCATGCTGTATAGTGATTGACCCTATTGCTGACAAAGTAAGTAAATAGTGCATATTTTCATTTCACAAATAAAATTTTAAACTTTTTTTTTATTACTTGTCACTTAAATGCTTGTTTTAATTAATTTCAGTGGTTTTAGAGAAGGTATGTAGTGTCGGGCAAAGGAATTTCCTTTGAATGTACAGTATTTGAAAAAGGTAAAAAAACATTCTATTTACTCATGCATACGTAAATATATTTTGTATATTAGTGTGTATATATATAATTAATAATATAATTTTATTGAAAATAGTGTCCCAGGCAACCGGATAGCAGCAGTTGTGGATATTTTGTGATGCGATACATGTACGAAATCGTGTCCAACATCGATAAAATCCGCAATGTCAATGAAGTACGTATTATAAGTCTTGTGTTTGAATTAGTAATTTAACTGTTTGTGCATGGTTGGATATGTTTAAATGGTGTACTTAATTGCTTTTATAATTCTTGCGTGCAGCTTACTGACTTCTTCGAAAAACAAGGAGCTACTTATTCACTTGCCGATCTAGAGTTTGTCAAGGATCACATGTGCGCTTACTGGACGAAATCAATAGCTTATGATGATGAAGATCAGCAGAAGTCATGAGTACGCGCTGCAGCTATTTCTTTTCTTCTTTGAAGTTGTGTCTGAACTGAACCAATTTGCACCTGTAAATGCAGTTTGTTCCCCATGAGTTCAACTACACTTGCATTGTGTTGAAAAATGAAGTTTCTTGCATTATCAAATTTCTACAGATTGCAGTACAAACATAAGTACTTAGTAGCTAGCTTCCATCTGTGTTTGGATTTTAATTGTAATTAAGTTTTGTCTGCATGTTTGGTAATACTAGCAAATCTCTGTTAATTTGGTACTAATATATACTAGCTGATTAATTTGTTGCAATTGGCCTGGGATCTGATGTGTTTTGCTGTAAATTGAATTCGTATAGATTTAATTTCTCTGTTACAGTTTGTTGTGATGGATTCTGCTGTTTGAAAATGCAACAATGCATTGATCTGATGTAATGATATATATCTGTAGCATTTGTTGGAACAGAGATTTTTGAAAAAAAAAATTTAAAAAAGGAAGATATAAAGAACGCTTATGCATATAAGCGTTCTTTAAACTCTCCCGCCAACCATTATAAGAAACGCTTATCACATATAAGCGTTGTTTTTGTCTAAGCATAAAGAACGCTTTCTAGGCTAAAACGTTTTTCATGTTGTCATCTTTCTCACATTATAAAGAACGCTTTGCAAATAAGCGTTCTTTAAAGATAGTATAAAGAACGCTTTGGAAGCGTCATTTAAAATGTTAGTTCATTTGCGTCGCTCGAATAAACTGCGCTTTATAAACGTTCTATATGTCCAATTTAAGCGTTGTTTATTCCTTTTTTTCCAGCAGTGATCATTCTGTTAAGTATTTTTAATTTTATATTTTTTGTAATTTTATAATTATATACGTATTTAATATTGTTAATTTTATAAAATTTCAATCTATATATTAATAAACCTATTTTTTACTTTTGTTAATATATTTTAATAAATATTATGCTAGTGAATTAAAAATATTTTATATGGTATACCGTGTAGGGGTGCTAAAATCGGGTTTTAGGTCGGGTTGAGCTCAACCTGAACTCGACCCGAAATTAGTCTAGGTCAACCCGAACCCGACCCAAACCTGAAGCGGTTATTTTTTCAACCCGAACCCGCAGCGGGTTGACCCGAATCCGATTGTTCTATATTTAATCATAAGTTGTTGACTAAATGTTTATTTTAGTCATAAATTAATCATTAAACACTAACTTAATCATTAAATATAACATATTTTCTATTTTTAATTTTAAAAATTCCTGGTTACGGGTCAGCAGCTTCAACCTGAAGCCGAAGCGGGTTTCAACGACCGAATCCGATCCAAAAATCTTAACCTGAACCCTGATTTTTACGGGTCTGTTTCGGGTCTGGTTCCGGGTCGGGTTAATATTGACATCCCTAACCGTGAACTATGTTTATTAACAAGTAGGGTATTTCGGTCTTAAAAAGTTTTGGGTTAATAATTTGTGGAATCCGGTGAATTAAAATTACTTTTTGTGGTATATGGAATTTTTTTTATAAACTGTGATACTTTGTGAATTAACACTTTTTAGTGGTATCCCATGAATTTTAAGCATCAATATATGAGCAATAATTGCAAATGACAAATCATAATTTTCAAAACAATTATGGAAAATGACTAAAACCCATAAGGGCATGCTTGGTAGGTGGGTATGGGAATTGCTGGGAATGGTTAGTTTATTTCCATTCCAACGTTTGGTATCTATAAACTGTCACTGGGAAACAAATTTCATTGTTCTTCTCATGCATAGTAGGATATACACATATTATGATAAATTTGTTAATTCAATAATTCTAAAAGTACTTTGTTGTTACATTAATAAAATGGTTACAAAAATAAAATATAAGTATTTAAGCCAAGTTAACTATTTATTCTTTACATATAAATATATAACTTATCATCTTGATGCATGGTAGATTGTACACATATTCTGATAATTTTGTTAATAAAATAATTATAATAAATATTATATTGTTAATTTAATTTAATTTTACAAAAAAATACATTTAGCTCGAGTTTAATATTTTTAACATATAAAAATAAATCTGAAAATGGAGTAGTGGCACTCGAGAATTTTTCTTAAGGTGGGCAATTTTTTTTAACATTACCGAAAGGAAATGAATATATATAATGTCACATTTTGTTTTTGTAGAATAAAAGCAATCTGATAGCTGTAAATATGAAAAAATTAATAGCTTTTATTTGATAATAAAAATCAAACCTTTATTATATAAAATGTATTGTAAGATATTAACTATAGTAAATTGATGAATATGTACCGTTTAAGTAACAAAGAAAATTTTAAATACTTCTGTTACAATTGTTCAGATTTCTTTGCTTTCTAATATATATATTTTTGAAGATAAAGGATAAGCTATATTGAGGAACCAAACAAAAACATACATGCCTAACTAACCGAGATATCAAATCTACAACAACCGTAGATTACAAACTCCCCACTTTACTATTTACCGAGAAATTCAATAAGACCAAAACATTTATAGATTCTATAGTTTCTTCTTGTGGCTGGAAAAGAAAATCTGCTCCATCTCAATAAAATTCCAGCTGAATATTAGCTATACATCTCCTAACATCAGGTTTTGCTTTAGAAAAAAATAGCTTCATTCCTCAACCTTCAAATGTGGTAAACTATCACTCCCACCGCAGAGCACCTTAGCTTGTACATCAGAGAAGATTTACAATGTGAATTCGAGAGACATACCATGCACTTAGAAAATGTAGAAGGCAGTTTACACATTAACTAGTCGTGCAGGATCTTTCTGAACAACTGCACTGCTAAACTTGCACTCAAAGAACAAGTGGTTTCGAGGTTCAGCTTGTTTACAGAAGATACATGCATCATCAATGTTCATTAACCACTTCCTCATTCTATCTTTGCTAGCCAACCTATTATGACATGCTAACCACCATATGAAAGAGGAATGTGGGGTACAGTAGTTAGATCACAATACTTGATCCCATACCCGCTGGAGGCAATGGATGGATCAGGTCGTAAATGTCTCGAACAGAAACTTTATCCCTCTCCTCAATCAGCCGTCTCAGTTTTGGGATCAAACTTTGACTATCGAACTCATCCCTGAGTTTAAGACAATTTTTCCACCAAAAAGCATGGCACCCCTTGTCTTTCACACTCCAAATTGAGTCATTTTTCAAAACATAAGCGTTACACCATCTACTGAGTACAGATTGATCTCACCTCATTAATCTTCAGCATGGTATACATCATGCCTGCTTTGTTCCACAATAAAACCTCTTTAATACCCAGCCCACCATTACTCTTAGGTTGCAAACATTCCTCCAGGCAACTGGAGCTTTCCTACCTTTATCTCCTCCACACCAGAGAAAGGTGTGACACTTACTATCAATCAAATGCACCACACACTTAGGAAACAAAAAAAAAACATTTGCCCAGAACCTTTGAATACTTATCAAAGTACTCTCCACCAGCTTCAATCTCCCAACATAACTAAGTTTTCTCGCAGTTCAATGAGAAATACGAGCAGTAATCTTATTTATCAGAGGTAGATAGTCATCAGCAACTAATTTTTGTGTAGAAAGAGGGACTCCCAAATACTTAAAGGAAGAATGCCCTCATCAAATCCCAGCATATCAAGTATATTCCTTCTATTCTCCCCATATACCCCACCAAAAAAGACCTTACATTTTTGGTGACTGAAAAACAGACCTGAAGTGCTTGAGAACAGTCCAACATATCTTTAATAATCTTTATTGACCCAACATCACCTCTACAGAATACAAGGAGATCATCCGAAAAACACAAATGATTCAGTCCCACTCGACTACACTTTGGATGAAAGTTAAAATCAGGGATATCTTGAGCTTTGGATAGCAGTCTGCTCAAGTATTCCATACATAGAACAAATAGAAGGGGAGAAAGAGGATCTCCCTGTCTTAGACCTCTTTCCCCTTTGAAAAACCCATAGCTATGTCCATTTATTAGTATAGAATAAAAAACAGTAGAGACACACCTCATTACCCAAATAATGAATCTTTCATGGAAGCCTAATATTTTGTTACCTTATTTATCTTGTCGTCGGTGCGTTTTTTTAATATTTTTTTCTATCTTTAACATTGTCGTTTGTTTAACTGTATATAATGATTTATATTAAGTGACTCCACGTTTTAGAAATAAAGCTTAAATTTTGTTAGCTTATATTAAAATGACATTAAAATATTAATAAAAGCTAGTATCAAATTTTGTAAGAATATATTTAAATATAAAATAATTGATTTCAAATAATTAAAATTTACTCCTATAAAATTAATATAATACTTATGTTTGAGTAATAATAAAAAACTATGTATGAAATGAATAAAATTAATTATTTCAATTAGAATATATAAGCATTAGAAGTTACAAGTATTTATCAATTCCTAAAAAGGTGCCGCTTCACTCTTTGTTACGTTGGTAATCAAAATTTGATAACTACTCCTCCCCTGGTTCTCAAATAGTGGGAATAGATATCATTTAATTCCCGTTCTCACCTCCTAAAAAATAGGATTTTTATTTACCAAACATGGAAATAGGAAACATGTATTCTCATTCCCATAGATTTATTGTCACACCAATGTACCAAGCACTCCCTAAAAGTTTGCCTACTACAAAAAATTATTATCTTAAATAATTTCATAATTTATTACAATATTTTAATTAGAAATGTAAAGTTAAAAAGTAATTTTATGTGAACTAAAATCTAATAAAAAAGCGCTAAATATTTTAAACTCCGATAGTTTGTCCATCATTGCCATAACTTATTTATGATAACAAGAATTTTAGTCTTTTCTTTATTTATTTTACTTATTTGTTTCCCAAATTGGTAGTTATCTTTTTAGATTTTAGTGAAGTGCAATATAAAATTAATATTTTCTAAAATTTTACAATATTGTGATAATTAGTGAAATTATCCATGATATGTAATTTTTATTGCAGCTTTTTACAAAATTGTAAGGTTTAGTCATTTCCCATAGTTGTTTCTAAATTCATGATTTTTAATTATTACTATTTTAGTTTTTGATTTTTATCATTAGACATAATTTTTAGAACTTTTTTGTTCATTACAAAAATAGTATTTATAAAATTTTTATAACTTTTTATAAATACTAGTCATTTTTAAAATAGAATTAACCATATACCCAAGGTTAGTGTAGGGTCATATGAGGCAAGAGGTAAAATGGTAATATGAAAAATATACCATGTCAGGATTTGGACGACGGGTTATGTTGTAATGAAAAAGAAAGCATAGTGGTATTTTATAGTAAGTTGCAAAAGTTAATGATATTTGGTGAAATTTGCTCATTCCTGGGTATTTAGTTAAAGTTTCAAACTATTTAACTATAATTACTTTACTTGTCTTGAAAGCTCAAATTTTTCCAAACACTTCCTGAGAGCAAACTTATACCAGCGAAGTTGATTGAGTGTGTAACACCCCATTTCTAAACCAGTTTGTTAAGTTGATAATTATGAGACAAGCTCAATTAATTAACAACGAAAGTCATTAATTCTATTGGGTGTTACCGTCACACTTTCAACCTCTATGGATGTGAAGACTAAATTTCAAAACTAATTGGGAAATTTCATGAAATGTCACTATATTTTTGACTAATTCATGAAATGCCACTAAAAAAAAGTCACTAAATGCCACCCTATCTTCACAAAAGTCCATGAAATGCCACTATATCGTTGACCAGAAGCAAAAAAGACAAAAATGCCCTACTAGTTAACAAATTAGCTTTGAAGTTCACAATATGTCATTAAGTGTTAAAAAATCCACTAAAATTCACACAAAAAATCAAAATATTATAAAAAATTTGGTAACTATAAGAGTATATTTTAAAAAATTATAAAAAGATATATTAAAATCTCATAAAACATTGAAAAAACGTAAATATTTCTTAGATATTTTTTAAAAATTATTTAGTACCATAAAAATAATATAGAGTTTTAAACACATAATTTATACTAATTTTTCTACAAATTTAGACCAATATAGTATCATAATTTATACCAATTAATAACCATACATTTTTAAATTATTTTTTTCTACCAATTCAAATTATTTATTCAAAATAAATTATTTTAAATTTTTAATTAAAATTTGGAAATTTTTAAATTTATATTCTATTTTGCAGATGACTTTATGATATAACATAATTTATTTTGAATAAATAATTTAAAGTGATTAAAAATAATAATTTGAAAATGTATGGTACAAATTATGGTAATTAATTGGTACTAGCTATGATGCTTAATTGGTAGAAAAATTGGTACTAGTCATAATTTATAATATAATTTATACCAATTTTTCAACCAATTGAGCACCATGACTAGTACCAATTAATTATCATATTTTTAACATACATTTTCAAATTATCTTTTTTTTCTCAATTAAAAATATTTATTTGAAGTAAATTTTATTATGTCATAAATTCATCTACAAAATAGAATATAAATAAAAAATATTTTCCAAATATTAATTCAAAAAACTAAAAAAGTATTTTGAATATATAATTAAAAAATATATGTTTAAAATGTTGGTAATTAATTAGTATAACTTATGGTAATGAATTGGTATAAATTAATTAAATTTGTAGAATAAAATAATTTAAAATTGTATGGTAAAAATTATGGTAGTTTATTGGTCTAAGTTATCATAGTTAATTGGTACAAATTATGGTACTATATTGGTCTAAATTTGTAGAAAAATTAGTATAAATTATGTATTTAAAACTCTATAATCTTTTTTATGGTACTAAATAATTTTGAAAAACATCTAAGAAATATTTAATTTTTTCAATGTGTTATGATATCATAATATATTTCTTATTATTTTTATAATATTTTTAATATTTTTAATATATTCTTATAGTTTCCTATAATTTATATAATATTTTGATTTTTTTATGAATTTTAGTGAGTTTTTTAACACTTAGTGGCGTATTATGAACTTTAAAACTACTTTGTTAACTAGTAAGGGTATTTTTGTCTTTTTTGCTTCTAGTCAATGACATAGTGGCATTTCATAGACTTTCGCAAAATATAGTGGTATTTCGTGACTTTTTTTAGTGGCATTCCATGAATTAGCCAAAAATATAGTGGCATTTCATGAAATTTCCCACACTAATTTAACTGCATATTACATATCACATGACACTACATAACATAAGTCGTTAACATAATACAATTGTCTCCTTTTGGCGAATAGAAGTTGATAATCCAAAATAGTTACTATGTGAAAGTCACCATTCACCTTCCCCAACACTTATCTGCATTATCTTATCAAGAAGCCATTGAAATTTCATCTGCACCTGTGGTCATGGATTCAAGCAACACACAATAAAAAACCACATGGTAAAATGCAAAAGTCAGCGAAAGCTGGGTATTTCTAAACTACCTTGTAAAAACATTTTACCTTTAATAGTCATATAATGATACAAATATCAACATCCAGATATTGTCAATATGTTGACTGAATAGAAAACACTTTGATTTTATTAAACACAGACTTTCGTTTAATGTGTTACAGGAGAATAATACTCAACTTAAACATCACTTGCTTCTATTCAGACTATATATAGTCGTTGTATGTGAGCGGACTAATATATCAATATAGCAGTATGATGTAGAAAATGTTACATATATGAAAACCTATATTACAAACTAGAAGAGTACACAGTATAACCTAGAGTACAAACTATATGCTATACTAACATCCCCCCTCAAAGATTACACTTGATGCTGTTACAGATGAAAGTGTGCTCTTTGTCTGCTTGTCCGGATTTCCTTTTCCTGATGTTCTGTTGCTGCAGGTGGGAAGCGTGTGCTGTTTGTGTTGCTTTCTCTGTAATGTATTACCTGCTATTTTGTTGTTGTAGGCCCAGTGGTTTGAAAGAGTTATGGTAACTCTTATCTGTGAGTGGCTTGGTCATGAGATCGGCCACCTGTTGAGTACTTGCAAGAAAAGGCTTGTTTGCTACTGACAAAATTGGTAGCGACAATAGTGAAATTGGTAGTCATATAGTTCGGGCTACCGCTTTTGTTCATTTGCTACCGGAGTTTGGCGGTGGGTAAACCCTTGGTAGCGAAATTGATTTCTGCTACCGTTTTCTAGTTGGTAGCAATTTTGCTGCCACACCGCCACTGCTCTTTCATCTGGTAGCAATTTTGTCACTGCCCTTTCTTCTAGTAGCAGTTTAAGATACCAAGAATCGATCCTGTGATGTGTGGGCTAGATAGAGATTACCTTAACCATTGGGCCACGACAGTTTGAAATACCCTGTAATTAAGAATAATGATTAATTAGGCTAATAAGTATTTTAGAAGCTTAATTATGTCTAAATAATCATGAGGGAATAAATCCTGAAGAAAACGGATCCTTAAAACGGATTAAAAACACAAACAAACCTTAAAGCGCGTTTTTCAAGGAAACCGGGAAAACGGGACTTTAAGCGGGTCAAATAGACTCGTAACAATTTTGGTCAACCAAATAGTCAATAATAAACAGCAGTGAAGGTCTAGAACCAATAAAATCAATAAAACAAGGAAATAGTAAAAACTGTCAAAAACAGGAAGTTGTGGGGTGAAAGCATAAATAAACCAAACTAGTGTGTCCACTATTGCAAATAGAATTTTAAAACCCATAATGGGGGCTGTGTGAGCCGATTTCATGTCCCCCTCACACTCCCTTAATTACTCCTTATTTGCAAAAGACAAAAACAAATAAAAAGCAAAAGTAACATGTTACTTTACTCACACTCTCTCCTACTCTCATTTCCCTCACTCACGTACAACACCCTCCTCCCTCACTCTCTAATTTTCTCTTCTTCCCCCTTGAGTCCTTCAATGGCGATTTGAACAACCACAAATAAACACCAAATTCTCTCCTCTTGTTAACTACTTAAATCTCCACCAAAAATTACAAAAATTGTACCATTGTGTTCCTCTCATCAAGGAGAACACTACTCTCCTTTCAAAATTCGAAAACAAGCATTTTCATCTCCATGGGTATTCTTGGTTTGGATAACAAAGACCACCATTAGAAGCCCCTTCTTCTCCTCATTGGCCTAAGGTAAAAAGAAATCCGAAAACACTACTCTTTCTTGCTCTTATTTGGCAAATAAAGATTTTTAAGTCTTGAGTTCTTCTACCTTGTATTCTAGCCGATTTTGGCATCTTTGGAGGAGTAGAAACATTGCTCTTGTGCTGTTCCAAGCTTCACTCATTCACTTGCAAGGTAATGCAATTTCCTAAACCCTAAAACATACCTTAAGCTTTGAAGATAGTTAAGGGTTAGTTTTTGTATTGAGATGGTGGTGTGTATTAATGGGCTGTAGTGTTAGAGAATTTAATCTACAAAACCGGTGGGAAGGAAAAGAAAGAGGAAGAAAGGAAGAAAGAAGAAGAAAGGAGAAGCTAGTAAGGAGAACAAGGTAAATAATGCTCACCTTGTGGAGTCTTGTAAGTGCTTAATGTAACAGTTTTTAGTAGCCCTTAAATGTGTATTGAAAATAGTATTGAGTAGTAGTATAATGTGTATTGAAAATCAGATGTGACAGAGTATGTATTGTGATGCTTAACATGCCAGAAAGTAAAATTTGAACATCGTAGACCAGGCGGAATGGTACAATCTATGCCAGTTCCGGAGTGGAAGTTTCATGATATCTCCATGGATTTTGTTGTAGGACTCCCACTGGCTAGGGGAGGACTCAACATGATCTGGGTTGTAGTCGATCGCCTCACCAAGGTTGCCAGATTCATACCGATGAAGGACACCTGGAAGGTAGTGAAGCTCGCAGAGCTATTCGACAAGGAGATTATCAGACACCACGGAGTCCCGAAGACCATAGTATCTGACCGCGACACCAGATTTCTTTCGAGATACTGGAGAGCTACACGGAAGCGCTGGTACAGAATTGAAGCTGAGTACCGCCTTCCATCCTCAGACCTACGTCAGACAGAAAGGACCATCCAGACACTGGAGGACATGCTTAGAGCATGTGCCTTAGACTTTCAGGGGAGTTGGTTAGATAAGCTTCATCTTATCGAGTTTTCATACAATAATAGCTACCATGCTTCGATTAAGATGTCGTCTTTCCAAGCTTTATACGGTAGACCTTGCCGTACACCCTTGTGTTTGGATGAATCAAGTGAAGCGGTCATCATAGGACCGGAGTATTTAGAACAAGTCCAAGCGGAAGTGCAACAAATTCGAGCTAATATGAAGGCAGCCCAAGATAGACAGAAATCCTATGCGGATGTGCAACAACGCGACCTTGAGTTCGCCGTGGGCGACCAAGTGTTCTTGCGCGTTTCACCTATGAAGGGCGTATTCCGATTTGGCCAGAAGGGCAAGCTAAGCCCAAAGTTTGTAGGGCCGTACACTATCACCTAGAGAGTTGGATCCGTAGCCTACAGGTTAGCATTACCTGAGGACTTGGGGCGTGTCCATGATGTCTTTCATGTGTCACAACTCAAGAAGTATATCGCCTATCCTTCTCATATCCTAGAGCCCGAGACACTTTCCATTGAGCCGACCATGAGATATGTCGAGACCCAGGTGAGAATCCTTGATAGGAAGACCAGAGACACTCGCCATAAGTCTATACGAATGGTGAAGGTCCTATGGTCAAACCATGATGTTGAAGAAGCGACATGGGAGTTAGAAGATGCCATGAAGGCGAAGTACCCACAGTTATTCATAGACTAGACAGTCAAGTATTTAGTAGATACGGGTACGGGGCGTACCCCTTTTTAAGGGGGGTAGACCCTTTTTGCTTTTGCATTGCTTCGGGTGAGAATTGCATAGTGTGTATGTACTGTAGTATATTTTGATGGCACATGTAGTGCGGAGTGTATTTGCTATGTATGTGTAATGTGTAATGTATTGATGCGTATGTACGATGTGTAATGTATCGGTGTAATGTGTATTGTGGATTGCAATTGTGCATTGTGTGATGGTATGAATTGGAAATGGTGCAATGAGTATGTGGATTTCGTATGATGCTTGTTTGTGTATGCTTGCAATGTGGAAGAAGTAAACACCTCATAGGTGGTAGTAAGACACATTATGGCAATTGGTTTGCCTAGTGAGTAGAATTATTAAACTATTAACCTTGAGCAACTTTGAGGGCAAAGTTTCTTAAGGGGGTAGATTGAAATCCCCCGTAATTAAGAATAATGATTAATTAGGCTAATAAGTATTTTAGAAGTTTAATTATGTCTAAATAATCATGAGGGAACAAATCCCAAAGAAAACGGATCCTCAAAATGGATTAAAAACACAAACGAACCTTAAAGCGCGTTTTTCGAGGAAACCGGGAAAATGCGACTTTAAGCGGGTCAAATAGACTCGTAACAATTTTGGTCAACTAAATAGTCAATAATAAACAGTAGTGAAGGTCTAGAACCAATAAAATCAATAAAACACGGAAATAGTAAAAACTGTCAAAAACGGGAAGTTGTGGGGTGAAAGCATAAATAAACCAAACTAGTGTGTCCACTATTGCAAATAGAATTTTAAAACCCATAATGGGGGCTGTGTGAGCCAATTTCATGTCCCCCTCACACTCCCTTAATTACTCCTTATTTGCAAAAGACAAAAACAAATAAAAAGCAAAAGTAACATGTTACTTTACTCACTCTCTCTCCTACTCTCTCATTTCCCTCACTCACGTACAGCACCCTCCTCCCTCACTCTCTAATTTTCTCTTCTTCCCCCTTGAAGCCTTCAATGTCGATTTGAGCAACCACAAATAAACACCAACTTCTCTCCTCTTGTTAACTACTTAAATCTCCACCAAAAATTACAAAAATTGTACCATTGTGTTCCTCTCATCAAGGAGAACACTACTATCCTTTCAAAATTCGAAAACAAGCATTTTCATCTCCATGGGTATTCTTGGTTTGGACAACAAAGACCACCATTAGAAGCCCCTTCTTCTCCTCATTGGCCTAAGGTAAAAAGAAATTCGAAAACACTACTCTTTCTTGCTCTTATTTGGCAAATAAAGATTTTTAAGTATTGAGTTCTTCTACCTTGTATTCTAGCCGATTTTGGCATCTTTGGAGGAGTAGAAACCTTGCTCTTGTGCTGTTTCAAGCTTCACTCATTCACTTGCAAGGTAATGCAATTTCCTAAACCCTAAAACATACCTTAAGCTTTGGAGATGGTTAAGGGTTAGTTTTTGTATTGAAATTGAAATACCCCTACTTAATTAAATATTGATTAAGAATATAATCAATTAAATTAAGGCCTAAACATGCCTTAAAAATAAATTAAACCCAACAAGTTGGACTGGAAACAAGAATTACACCATTTGACCTCTTAGGGTGATTAAATATTCAAACGAACTCCGTTTGACCTAAAATTTCAACCTGAGCCTTATAATACATAAATGAACATACTAAAACCATTTCCAAGGGAAATCGAGCTCAGAAACGCACTAGAACATAATACGTACACTAAGCTTCCTTAAAACACATTTTTGTGAGATTATCTCCAGAATGAGTTTTATTTGATTTTAGGGCCTTAAATACCCTTAAATGTACTAATGTGACATAGTGTGCCAAATTAAAATGCTTAACTCAAAGTTTTTCAGAAAGCCAAAAATATGTGCATTGTATGGTGAATAATAACCAAATAGTGCAAAATAACATTTAATCATTTAATCATGTCTAGGGTCAATGTGTACTTTGACCTTGGCTATTTACTTCCACTAGTTTTAAAAACCCATAACTCAGCATGTTATTGTCCGTGCTTACAATTGAAGATGAATCACTAGCCTTACTATATTAAAGTAACGGTTATTATTTTTCAAATTAACCAATCAAAACCACACTTCCTACCTTGGTAAACCACGTCCGACGTCTTGGTATGTCATCCCCATCCATAATGTTTCTGAATGTCTTCAAAGCCACCGAATGACAAAAAAATAAAATAAATAAATAGATACAAGTTCATGACTTGCATACCTATAATATAAAGTAACATCTACTACTAAATAATACTAGCTAATCTAACAAAATGACCCCACCGAAGCTAGCTACTTGCGCCTGCCTGTCTAGCCCACTACATCCACTTGCAGCATCTACAATATCCACCGAACACACACACACCATGTTTGAGTACTCCTATGACATGGAAATATACAATACATATATAGTGACAAATCAAACCCATACTACTACAACATCCACCGACAACTCCTGCTAGCTAAAGCATGGTTGCAGTTGGAAAGTTTCCTAAGCCAAAAAAAAATTAGCTAGGGAAAACTGTCTTGACTATTGGCAAGCCTAACACCACTGTTTGTGTCAACCGACCCCTTCTTCTTCCCTCCGTTTACCTTCCTTCATTTCCCAGCGCAAGCCTTCAACTTTTCCTGCTGCTTCAAAAGAAAAAAAACGTGAGCAGAACCAACTTACATGCTGCTATCCCTTGCTTCCCTTGCTGAAGGAACAAATCCAAGTACACCCACTTACTGTAACAAGCTTACGGTAAGCTTTCTTTCCCATAAACACTCCTTCTCCATCACCGATAATGTGCTTCTAATCCCTAGCTTATTCGCTGCTATCTGCATGCAAAGAAAGCAGAGGACAAGCACCTCAGCTCATGCAGTAACAATGCATGTACCGGGAGCTAACTTCCCGTCCTCTTCGGTAAGAAAACCAGACCTTTTTCCCTCCTTGTTACCGTTAATATACCCCAGTTTCCCCCAGCTTGTACTCTGCTTCTTCACATGCAAAACAGAAGGAAAAATCCACTACTTATTCCTCTTCTCTTACCAGTAATGTGTGATACTATGAGTAGCATATTGAGACCTTGTTTTACTCATTAAAATCAGACTTGACCAAGCCTTCTTCCCTGTTTCTTTACGTGGGAGAACTAGAGGAGAACATCGTCGTTGCGCAGCAAAAAGAAATCCAGACTCGAGCGTTCATTACCATCCAACTCGGTAAACTCTAACCATATATGCTCCTTGCCGTCCTACCGGTAATATACCCATTTGATTCACTGCCTTCTTCACGTCCCAACTGAGAGGAATCACCTTGGTTCATGCAATGAAGCAAGTCCAAACAACACTCTTGCAGTACCGAGCTATGGTAAGGAAAAACACCCTTGTTTTCCTTCCTTACTTTACCGGTAGTACTTCTAACAAGTCTTGAGCCTCTCTTTGTTTTCTTTCACGTACAAAACTAGAGGATTAATCATCCTAGCTCATGCAGTAGCACTATCCATGATGGAGCCCGTATTCATCCTTCTCGGTAAGGTTTACCCTTGTGAATACTCCTTGTAGTGCTACCGGTATCATACTCCTAGTTGCCAAGCTTATACTTTGCTCCCTTCTTACAAAAAAAACAGGGGACAATACTAGGCCTATGTTGCGCCAGTGATCCAAGCAAACTACTCTGTCTGAGCATGCTTTCGGTAAGGAAGACCCCATCTGTTTCCTCCTTATACTACCGGGTACATGTATTGGTATGAACACTAGTTAACACTTGCTTTGTCCTGGAAAAAAAAACAGGCGTGAATGAGCCTGAATCCAGCTCCAAAACTAGGTAAAAAAAAAAACCTTGACTGTTTTCCTTTTATTCCCATCGGTAACATGAGTCGATATCAGTAGCTTATTAACACCTTATGTGCTCACCGAAAACAGGCGTGTTTAGCCACTCCAAAACAGGTTCAAACCAAGGTAAATACCTTATGTTCTCCAAGCTTAAATCCAACCTATAATAACCTTGTTTTACATGGCTGATATATGTCCTTCTTGCGCATGAAATGCTGCTGGAAATCTCTTGGAAACCCCAAGCTCAAACCGTGGGGAAACCAGTCCAAAAAAAATACACAAGTGAGTGTTAATACCTCCTAAGGTGTATATGTTAAGGTTATGTTATTAACACTTCAAAAACTGAATAAATCATATGTTGAAATTTAGGCCGAGAGGTGTAAGGCAGTTTGGAGAGCTTTGGTGGCTTGAAATTAAAAACTAGGTGAGAAACCCTATCTTATATTATGATATGGTTTTTATGGCATTTTGTTACATTAATGTAGCAGCCGTGGATTCTATGGGGGTGATATAATTTGATTGTGTATTAAAATGTTAAATAACATTTTTGGTTGGTTAATTTGGTATATTAATGACCTATAAGGTCAAGGAAATTAAAAAAGGGCTAAGAACTTAATTTATAAAACATACGGGGGCAAGGGAAATAAAGCCGAGACCAAACATGGTCTTAAATAGCTAAACTATGTACTATAATATTTTAAAACATTTATTGGTTGGTAATATAAGGTTTAGAGGACATATAATGTCATAGGAATTAATTAAATGATTTTAGGAAACATTAAAGGAAAACTTTATATTAAACCATAAGCAATAAAGTTTTTATGGCATTATGTTTAATTTTATCCAATGTTAATCATTGTAACAAGGTCATGCATTTTAGGCTATTTAATTTAATTGCTATATTGATTTAAAAAAATGGATTTAAAATGAATTTAAAATGGATTTAGAACAAAAGGATGTTACCGTAAGTGTGTGGAAATTGATTTGCAATTTAAATAAATTTTAGAGGCTGGAAATAAATAAAACCGAGAACTATATGTTAAAAGAGTTATCTTATGAATTTTATTAAGTTTTATAAAATATGGGGGTCAAATTGTAATTTTTGAGAAAATGTGGTCAAACCACAAATACATGAATCTATGGTCAAACTAGTGTATATTGGGTCAACATTGACCAAAATAAAAGCCTTGACCAAAATTTATAACATAAATAATTAATTTATGAACTTAAGGTAACATTAGAGATTAAATGTCAAGCTTATGAAATTTTGGGGTGTAGGGTGTAAATACCGAAAATAATGGGTTGGTTTGGTTAATATAGTGATTTATATCCTAAGTATAAAATTTGGGAATTTTTGGAGTTATATAAGTGGGTATGTTGATAAAAGAGTATAATATATGATTTTTTGTGACATATGAAAGTATATAATATAAATTTGGGTCAAAATGTAAATAAGGAAAAAGATGGGGCGGAAAAAGGAATTTCAGAAACATAAGGGAGCTGTGTAGAAATAAGTAACAAGAAACTATAGGTTATATCAATAATGAATATTAAGACTATATGGTATAACACATGTATAAACATTATGATAAAATATGTGGTTATTTTGTAAATAAGGAAAGGATAGTGGTTGGAAAAGAAATATACCAAACAACTATGGGTTGTTCGGTAATATTAAGGAAATAACATATAAAAACTATATGTTATAAATAATATAATGTTTGAAATGATATAACATATGATATGTAAAAATATTATAAGATTTGCGGTAAAAGTATAAATATGGGAAGTTAAGGGTTAAAACAAAAAAAAAACAGAACCTAAGGGTTCGTTTGTATTTTTCGGAAATATTGAAACTATATGGTATACATACTATATGATTCAAATGCTATAATAGATGGTAAGTTAAGTATGTTATAAAAATTGTGGTGAAATTGTAATATTTGGAGGGTATGAGATTTGAAAGGAAATGAAATATTAAAGATATGCCTATTCGGCAATAAAAGGGAAATATTACAAAACTATAGATTATATCTTATTACGAAGTTTTGTTGTTATAAAATAAGGTATTTATAACATGGTATGAGGTATGTGGCTATATTGTAATTAATGGAAGTTATAAGAATAAAGAGGCACAAGTGTGTTATATATATATATATATATTATATATATATGTTATTTTCGGTAACAATAATAGTCACTAAAACCATATGTTATAAAGTTTAATGACATATAAAATATCATACCATATGATATCATGATGTGAGTATAACATTAGATAATGTTATGTGGCCAAAAGCATAGTTTGTAAAAGACTAATATGCTAGCACACATATATATACAAAAACACTATATATACCGAAATGAAGATATAAACTATGATATACAATGACACGAAATACTATGGTTAATATAGGATTTTGGAATGGTTAAATAAACCCCGCATAAAGAATGATATGTACATAATATAAAGTTTCTCACTTCATTAAGAACTAATGTGTATACATATATAAATGCTGGCGCAAATGATACGCATATATAATATGGTTTACAAACCATATAGTAGTCAATAATAAATGTTAACATGTAAGTAAAATTGTATACCATAATGTCATAAGGTTTTGAATGGACACAACTTGTTACATGAATAAGAAGTTCGGTAACGTAAGGAGTATCTAGAATAACAAACTATCATACTTATAAAGTAATGTTGCATGGAACGCATGCAACTATGGGTTATAAAATATAACCATGCATGCAACTATAAGTTATAACAATACTCAAGCATGCAATATAACGGTGAATTAACGTATACGTGAACGAACTCATATAAAACGTAACGCTTTTTGAATACTACGGTTGGAGGCTGTAATTCTTAAGTTGGAAACGTTAACTATAACGTTCGTATAGGAACCTACGCCTTTGCTAAACCGAATATTAATATCTACTACGAGTAAGGAATCTCAAGGATAACTATACGTTAATTAGTAACAGTTGAAAAACTGGGGGCGTAGTACTGGGATTACAGACACTATTCGGAAATACCGAATCATACTGTCATGTGGATTGACATATAGCGTTCTTCGTATTGTTAGATCGTCTGTCAGACGTGCGCGCTCGAGAAAGCTTAGTGGTCTACACTGCGCGATCGCGACACGGTGTACGGTATGTAAAGGGGTTTGATCCGAGTTGTCCTGAGGAATTCTTCGGGCTCGGATTTGTTTGATAAATAACTTGTGTGAATGTATGTATGTGATTTATGTGTGTGATGGGTGGCTATGTTTATTGCATTATTTATTTATGCACGAACGACCTACGGGACTAATACTACGTCGACTATAGATCGACTTATACAAAACTACATATGCGAAATGTGTGATTGTGACCACCGTTGCCTGACTTAATACGCTAAGTATTACAAGTATGTAGTTAGAACCTAAGTAAAACACTTAGGAACGGGACACGACATTGTCGGTCTCTAGAGCCTTGACTCGAACGTGAATACTACCTAGAATAATTCTAGGCATGCGTAAGACCCATAGGGCAGCCAACAAATTAAGTGATGTACTCCATAACTAAAACTGTAACTGACTATCTGACTAACGAAGTTAACAGTGGAGTGTGAATGAATGTGATGATGTACCTTAATCCAGACAGTCACTGGCTGCTGGTCGCGCGTAGAGATCTCTTGGGTTACCCCGTATCGGGTTTACCCTAGTTAATCCTGAACGAGCCTACATAGATCGTCAGACGGAGTGTGCTACCGTTGGCACCAGGCCCTTGGCCACCTAAATGGACGCCTTTATAAAGACAAAGTGAAATAGTCCCAGAGTCTTCGGATGATCAGGGCAGTGAGCACCTTGTGTGTACGCAGTGCCGTCTCAATCATTTTGGGGGCCCTGTGTTAACTCTTTAATTTTTTTTTCTTACGCTTGTCATATTCAGAATCATATTTTCTAATTATAGATGACATGATAACTTGGTAATAAAAGGAGCTAACTTATACAAATTGATAGATATAAATTGAAACAATAGAACCAGAGCTTTAGTAAATTGTGTGTTGAAAACTTATCCGTTGTCGGCTCAGGTGCTAATTACAAATCAATTTAATTGAGGCTCGGCTACTGATTACAAATCAATTTAATTGAATTAAACCTTCAAATTTTTTAAAACAATGATTAAATTTTTTAAAAAATTAAACAATTAATCTCTACAAATTATTTTAGTCTACCGAAATAATTTAAATCATAAATATAGCAATAGCACAACATATACTAGTATATTGGACCGATAAAAAAATTACGATACTACTATATTGGAATTATAGGAATATTTGTCTATATTCCAATTAAAAAGTGCGTGACTGTTTAGATAGTAGAGTAGTAGGTAATAAAAAGTTACTGGTATTAAAAAAGTACTAAAAATGAAAAGTCACCCGTAATCATTTATTCAAACTACTGTTAGAGCCAATAGTGGTGTAGAAGTAGGAGAAAAATGAAAAGTCACCCATAATTATATACTGAAACTACCTTAGAATCAGTAAAAAAATATCATTTTTTATTGTAAATAGTTAAAAATTTGGGACCCCAAATAAGTGGGGCCCTGTTCTAAATCACAGGTTGCTCCTGCTTAGAGTCGGCTCTGTGTGTACGTGGGACTACTGTCCAAGTGAGTATATTTCGGGTTGTCCTAATGAAATACCCCTAAATTAATTTAGGGGATTTCTTTTATTAAACCTTTAATAATACTATTAAGTATTAAATTATTATATGGAATTATGAATATTAAATTATTATATGGAATTATGAATATTAAATTATTATATGGAATTGTGAAATTAATTTAGGGGTTTTCTCCTATTTAACCCTAATTATTATATTATTATATAGTATTATGAATTTAATAATAAGATTTATAAGTCAATAAATCTTGGGAAAATTTCTAAACACTCCAAATATATTATAAAGATTTTAGGAAGTGTTGGAACATTGTTTTGAAACATAAAAGTCAATATAAAATTCTAGAAACCTTAAAGCTTATTAAGCCTTGTAAGAGTTGACTTTTTGAGAATGGTCAAACCAGGTCATGAAACCTATACCAATAAATAGGTTATGGAAAACCATGAAGATCGATAAAAAGAACGTCAAAAACGGATCATCCTAGCCAAAGTTATGCTAGATTGAAGTTTTGAATCAAAATTTTAAGAGATGCCACGTGTCACTCTGTAATGGGTCGCCCACACTTAGCCGATTTTCTCCCTGAATTTCGGTAACCGATTTCATTACTTTGCCCTAACTTTAGACGGCTATAACTTTTACATCTCTCAATATTTTTCCATGCCGTCTTCTCCATTCTCGTCTCCTACAATTCCTCTTTCCAACCATTACTCATACAAACCCTAACTCAGTCTAAATCAACCGGAAAATTGAGTCAAAGTAGCCACCTTGCGAAAACTGGAACTGCAATTCCAGATTTCTCTTCGAAACAGGTAAATTCGATCAGCCATAACTTCTTCGTTACTCATCCAAATTCCATGTTCTTTAGCTCGTTTTGAAGAGCTCCAATTTCTCTAAAACTTTCGTGTTTATGGTCTAAGCTAATTCTCAACGGATTGGAAGTGTAAGACGTCTAAAGTTTCGGTTTCAACAGCACATAAAATCATACCGAAACAGAGAGGTAAACTCGTGTTTTGTGACTTCAATATCTTTCTGTATGGTGCGAGTTAGGTTTAGTTCTTGCTACCAATACGTAGATCTACGTTCCTTCTTTCCAATGAGCCCTTACTTATAATCTACCTCGTTTTGTACTGCTAGTTATAGATCCTCAAAGTTGGCACCACGAACTGTTTAAAGTTCAAGTTTTTCCCAGTTTTCCGAATTGGAATTCACCCAATTCGCACAATCCGGTGAGTCTCCGATCAAATTTCTCCGTTGTTGCTGTTCGTAGTCGTGTTTCCGATCTAACCCATGTGTTAATTTAGTCAATTTCGTATTAGATTAGGAGAATTTGTAAGAATTGTAATCGAATTAAATCCTGTACCGAAATAAACCCTAACTCTCGAATCGATTTCGAATCTTGATGTATACTGTATTATAATTGGGGAAACCGGTACCAATAGAACCGAAATTTGATTACGAATCCATAGAAACAAGAATCACTCGATTTCGTTCTGTAGATTAGGAGATATTCGTGAATTAGTACTCGACCTGCTCACTGACTTCGCTGATGAACTCGCAATACAGGGGCCGTCCAATCTCGTTTTAAGAGATTGGACGGCCAAGATTAGATCGGGTGATTTTAAGTTGCTTAAGTTTCTATAAAAATTCAGTAAATAGCTCTAACTTGTTAATTTTAGTTAATGGCCTTCCCGAAGGTATTTTGACTTGAAATTTTAACCATAGATTCCTTATTTAATCTAGTTTATTTTGATGTAAATTATTATGATTTTGGAGATTTTAAACATAAGTTATGATTTTTACAAGTTACGGGTTTTCTGGAATTATTTGGCCAAATTAAAAAGGTATTTTTATGAAATAAAAATTTTATAATATGTCTAAAATGTTATAGTTGCTGTATATTAAATTTGGGAATTTTTGGGCAATGGTAAAAGGTTTTAAAAATCGTGTTTATGAGTTTTTCATAAGAATAACCTATAATATAAGGTTTTTAATGTAATCAAAAATTAAAGTATGGTTTGTTAATTAACTTTTAAGCTGGGGAAAATAAAGGGAACTAAATTAACATTTTATAACAGTAAGTTTATAAATGTTTTGGTATTGGCTTTTAAGAGAAGTGAAATTATTTATATATATGTTTATATACTTACTTAGTAGAAACTTATATAAATTAAGGAATTTAATTATCCTACATTTTACTTACTATATTATATGGGATTTAATATTTTTAATTAAACTAAGGAATAAATATATATATTTTTACGCGTTATAAAAAGGGAATTAAGTAGTAACTTAGGTTAAATCAAGGAACTAAATTAATCTACATTTACATTAATTATATAATATAGTAGTTAATATACTTAATTGAAACTAAGGAAAATACTTTATTTATAAACCATATTTTGGATATAGATATGTGTAAAGGTTAATATAAATAATTAAATGCAATAAAACTAAATAAAGGATGTCTTGAATTAATCCTAATAAATACACATAAAATAAATGAATAAATAAAGGAATAAAGTACCTTATAGAAAATGGAATATGACGGAATTAATAAGTTAAACTAAACTTATACATAATACTATTAAAAGAATATTATAGAGCTAGTATTGAATTGTGGTTATGAAATTGAGCTTAAAGAGTTATCTTGGATTTCTAAGATTTATATAAACCATATTAGAATACATGTGTAATATTATTTGTCAAAGACCATAATGTAAATCTATAATTTGGTTAGGTAATTAATAAGTTGGGACTTAGGAATATTTGTAATTAGATTTTACACAAATAGGACTTACTATATAATTAATGAATAAATGTAATACTTTTACATCTAAATGTTCTTAATATATAAACAATAATAAAATAAATAAAATACTTTTACATCTAAATGTGAGGTGGATTAGTAAGTCTATATTTAATCATTTCTTGACATTTATGGTAGTGAAATATAACTTAATGTTTTAAGATAGAATCAATATAAGGATTATGATATATTCTATATTAAACGATGGTTTGAGAATTTATCTAAATAATTATCCTTAAGTTTCTTAGAATTAGATAAGCCATATAAAATACATTTATTCCCAATATTCAGGATGTGAGTTTACAGTTAAGTGAGGTATTTAGTGGTGAGAATTTATAGGAGGGTTTATAGATAGGAATTTGATACTTAAAACCTTTGAACCTTTTTATTAGATAAAACTAAGTTACATACGATATTATATTGATATACTTTACGGTAATGGGAAATTATGAAATGTTATTTTGAATATAAAATATGAGAATTTTCATAATAGATTATCTTATGAAATAATTAACAATTTTGCTTACGAACCAGAATTTAATTCTTTGATACATTCTACTCTATGTAGATATATTGTCCATCCTAAATACAATAAAGGGAATTAATTTATTAAGTTATTCCTTTGAAAACCTTAGGCTTTGTAAAATAATTTAAAACGTATTTAAGGCTTAAGCTTATTGAAGTTTAGTACAAAAGGATTATACCTAGTCTATAGAGTGTATGTGTGTAAAAATAAAACATTTAGGAGATTAGAGGTAAGTAAGGATACATAAAATGTTACATTTAAACACCTTATTATATAGGTAATAATTAAGCAAATAATGTACCTTGTGAATACTAAATGTAAGAGTTCGATAAGTCTAAGTTAACTATAATATAGTTGTTTCAATATGAGAGGTAATTCAACATCTTATGGCAAGATTATTAGACGGTTATAATAGGAAGTCATTCTGAACTAAGGATATGATAATTGAGTGTAGTGGCTCAATTAAGTTATAATAAATTGTATCTACAACATTATGGTTCCAATAAACAAGATGTAGCTCTTAATTAAGTTAAGGGGAAACTTAATCATGTTGGTTTATTTGGTAATATTGATAAAGTACGTAATCATTACATTGTGAATTAATAGTATAGTATTCTAAGATAAACCTATTATAGGTCATAAGACGATGTTTATTCTAAAGTAAGAGTAAAAGTATTGAGCTTAAGAATTGTTATTGAAATTCTAAGATTTGATTGAATAACGTATAATGCACTTATGTTATTAAGGTCTTTAATGAGAGAATTGTGGTTAAGTATGAATAAAGTGGATAGGAGTGGACAATTAGCAAATGTTAATCGAATACATTCCTTGATCTTACCACCTTGGGCTATACAACGTTCTCAGATAACTCAAAGATTATACGTAACACATAAGTGAGGGCTTAAAAGACAATTGAGACTTTGGAATAGAGTAAGGAATTTATTTAAGCTTAACTTAGGCTACAAGTGATTGATGATAGACTACCTTTAATATTCTTCAGAGTACTGTTGATTGTTTGCGCAAGTTGACTAGAACTGCTACAGCGTTACCCAGGTACGATTTCTCGTACTCAGCTTGACGTGTTTTGGACTTTATGGAATGTTTTGTACGATTTCTCGTACTCAGCTTGTTGTGTTTTGGACCTTATGGAATGTTTTGTACGATTTCTCGTACTCTGATATTTTTGCTGATTGACTTGTGGAATGTTTTGGGAAACGCTAACTGACTTTAAGAGGAATTTCTAAAAAGGAAATGGTTGTGTGACTAACTCAGCCTGTACGACTAACTGAGCCTTGGATGTGAAACTCACTTGGGTATTGGTTCCTTCTGTTTGGTGCCCCGTTAGACATTGACTGCTTAGGGTTTACGCTTCTGCACTCTGTGGGACTGAGTGTTTTGGTATTGCTCTGGGTAGTTGGTGATCTAGTGGGAATTTGGAAAAAGGTCAATCTTGGAAATCTTTCTTTCGACGTGCGCGCGTCTTCAATGGTAACAGCAGGGGGCTGTATATCCCTCACCCATAGGGGCATTGATATTTAACAGCAGGGGGCTGTATATCCCTCGTCCATCAGGACATTTTTAATTTAACAGCAGGGGGCTGTATATCCCTCGCCCATAGGGGCATTGATATTTAACAGCAGGGGGCTGTATATCCCTCGTCCACCAGGACATTTAAATCTGACAGCAGGGGGCTGTATATCCCTCGTCCATATGGACATTGATATCTGGCGGTGGGAGCCATCTCTCCCAATTGAATTATTCCACTCTTGAGTTATTGGTTCTTGGATCTATCTTATTATTCCTAGTCCTTCGTGACTATCTGAGTCTTTATACTCTGATCGGGAATTGGTTATAACATTAACAATGGATGCTTACTAACTATGTGGTGTGACTACTTAAGTGGATGACTTGTTTTGGAAGTTCTTTATCTCTATATTTGTCTTGTTTTCTTTTCTCTTTAACTTGATTGTTTTGAAGTGCTTTATCTCTGTTTTACTTTTAAGAGTTTGTTTTCATGTTACTGTTTATTTTGAAGAGTTATGTTTTATAAGTTTGTTTTTGGAGAATTGTATCAGTTCCATTCCAGGGAACTGACCCGCCCCTTTCGGGGTGGGCTGCTTGGTTTCATCTTGCAGGTACGAATTGATTTACAGGTGGCCACGAAGAGAATGAGCGTTTGGGATGGGACTAGGTTTTGTGGAGAGTTAATGTGTTAAATTTCTATTATGTTGTGTTAAGTTTTTCTCGAGTTCAGACCGTAGCTTTTGTAGATTGTAAGTTGTAATTGGTGAGGTTTGGTGCCGGGTGTTTGGAACCCGATGGTCTGTAATCGCCTTAGAGTTTTATTTCCGCTGTATTTATGGTTAATAGGGGCGTTACACCTAATTGACGCCCGGCAGTGCTAACCAAATCAAACGATATGTGAGGGCCCGGGGGGGCAAATGTTGTAATATGTGATGATGTTAATATACGACGTACGGGTTACCAATGCTATCGTATTGTATAATGTGTGATTGTGCTATGTGTATTATAAATGACTGTTTGGATTGGATGAATGATTACATGATCATGCATGTTGTTACCGTATTTATTATACCTGTAAATGATAAGCATGAAATCAACCTAATATCAAGACGGTTAAAAATGACAAGTGACCAATAGGGTCCAGGCCCGGCATACTCAACGTCTATCGCTGATACTACACTTATTGTGCAGGTTGTTGACTTTCTTTGAAGCCGAAGTGCGGGAACAGGGTAGTTAGGGTTACTTTAATTATGGTGTAAGGAATCTTATGTAAGATGATATCAGTCCATGGGTGTATGACGGTACGGTTGTATGTATTTGGGATTTGGGTAGATGCTCACTTGTCGACTGTTATGGAGGTGGACTTAGTATGATGTATAGGAGATATCTCGTCGTCACTGCGGTTGAGTAGTATTGTTGTTTAGCGTTGAATTTAATTACTGCTTCGTTACTCGCATGGGCGAGTAATGGCAGGTGACACCCGAGTGAGTTAAATGTCGTTGTTTATTTTTCCGCTGTGAGACGTTTTACTTTCTGTTAACGTGAGTGACTATTACGCATTTGTTTATGAGGGGTGTTACAGAAATGGTGGTGTGTATTAATGGGCTGTAGTGTTAGAGAATTTAATCTACAAAACCGGTGGGAAGGAAAAGAAAGAGGAAGAAAGGAAGAAAGAAGAAGAAAGGAGAAGCTAGTAAGGAGAACAAGGTAAATAATGCTCACCTTGTGTAGTCTTGTAAGTGCTTAATGTAACAGTTTTTAGTAGCCCTTAAATGTGTATTGAAAATAGTATTGAGTAGTTGTATAATGTGTAAGAGAATCCAAATGTTCTAAAGCTTCAAAAATAGATGTAGAACTCAGATAAACCTTAAGGAAGGAAATGGTGAATGTGCAGGAAATTTAGGAGTGTTCAATGTTTAGTATTGTGTTGGAGAGCTTGGTATATTGTTGTTATTGATAAACAGGTGAAATAGGTAGTGTTATGTGAATAAAACATGTGGTGATTGTGGAGGGTGATTTTTCGGTATGAGGGGGTCTATCTAAATATGGACTAGCTGAGAAGCCTAGATCCTAGAAATGCCGTTCTGTGGAGGGTGAAAACCCGTTGTTCTGGCATCCCTCAAATACCTACTACATCGTCCGTCTTTCCCAAAAAGCATAAGGGAAATGCTAGTGAGCACTACACCCGCTCTCAATGGGCTCCACGCGGACTTATGCCTCTATAAGGCGGAATTGACTAGAGTCGCCACCTAGTTTGACCTAAGGAACTAGGAAGGGAGGAGAAGGGTTCTAAGAACCGTTAGTTGACTCTGAGATTGTTGCCTGTGGATAGGACTTATCTGGTCAGATCAGAGATTCTATTGTGGGTTCGCACTGGGTTACACCCCCTAGAAGTGGCAACGACCACGACTTCGGATTGGTGCCCGAGGAAACCTCGGTCTCCAATTGTCGGGATTGCCTTCTTTCAAAACCTTATTAGAGAGATTCATTTAAAGCCAAAGGATAGGATTTGGACAGGAGGAGGGAAAGATGGATGAGGCGAGCTTTTCTGCCAAGCTAGCGCCAAAGGGAGGAGTTGGTGAATTCAGATGAGTATAGAATGAAGATTTCGGAAGAGTTTAAGGCTTGGAGTCTGATTTTGAGAGTTGGAGAAGTTGAGGATTTGTGGGAGTCAGAGGAGATTTGAATGTTTGACAGACATAAATATCGCCTTAGAGTTGGGGAAAGGGTTTTTTATTGGAATGGGGTCGCACCCTGTGTGGGCTGCCTACGTACTCAACTCCCTGTTGAGATCAGACCTTACGTAGTTCACTAGTTTTTATGAGGGTTGAGTTTGTTGAGGTGATCGAGGGTCAGGAGTGCACGGGGTTGTTTGAAGGTGAGATGGTTTAGTGCAAAAAGGAATTTTGATTGATGTGGGGTCGCACCCTGTGTGGGTTGCCTACGTACTCAACTCCCTGTTGAGATCAGACCTTACGTAGTTCAGCTTTTTGGGTTTTGGAAGTTAGATGTTTGTGGAGTTTGAAGATATTTGAGGTGTTTGAGATTTAGAAGGGTTCGAAGTTTTGAGAAGTTTTGGGTTTGGGATGCTAGTCTGTGAGACGCTCGGGTCTGTGAGACATTTGAAACCTTGAGATGTCGAAGTCTGTGAGACGCTCGGATCTGTGAGACGCTCGGGTCTGTGAGATACTCAGGTCTGTGAGGCATTCGAATCATTGGAATGACAAAGTCTGTGAGACGCTCGTGTCTGTGAGACATTTAGAGTGTAGGAGAAATTGGAATGGAATTTAAATCGAAGTTGAATTGAAAGTGGATTGATTTTGAATTTGAATGAAGGATTAATTTGAATTGAAGTCAGGTGAATTTTGATTTGAATCGGGAGTTGATTTGGAATTGAATTTGAAAGAATTCGGAATTGAATTTGAGTTGGGATGAATTTGAATTGAAGTTGAATGAATTTTGATTTGAATCGAAAGTTTATTTGGAATTGAATTTGAATTTGAATTTGAATGAATTTGGAATTGAATTTGAATGGAATCAAGTCTAAATTGGGTCAAATTGAATTTGATTTACATGGAAAAGGAATTAGGTTTGAATTAGGTTTAAATTGAACTTGGGTCAGAATTGGAAAAAGGGCCGAGTCAAAGTTCGGGTTATAGTCAATGTTTGGGCTGGGTCAAAGTCGAGGTCAAGGTCAAAATTTGGTTGGTCAAAGTTGAACTGGATGAGTCGAAATGGGCCGAGTGGGTTAATGGGCCGAGTGGGCTTGATGGGCAAAGTGGGCTTAATGGGCCGAATGGACTTCGTGGGCCGAATGGGCTTAGCTAGAAGTGGGTCAAGAAAGGAGTGGGCCAGGTTGAGTGATTTAGGCCTGATTTGTTATTTGGGCTTGTTGGAGAGAAATTTTGAATGAGAATGTTGGTCTATATACATATTTTAGGTGTGTGTTTTAGGGTTTAGGGGTGTCACCACCACGAGATTGGTCAATGACCTATCAGTCCAGGGGGACCCCTCTATCCTAGTGGCTTGGACCTAAGGGCATAACTAGGGCTTAGATAGTAAAGTTTTGTACAATGGAATGAAACAAAATTTGCAATGAGGCTGGATATACAATATGTACACATATAACACACAGACAATCATATCGAAATCACTGAAGACACGACAATTAGTCAGATCAAATAATAATAACAACAGACTGAATAAACAAATATGTTCACGGCTATTCAAGTGATGTATACATGGGATGAAAATTTGAAAGCTATCTAGGGCCATCTGTAATATCGATTTACAATTGGTGCAAAAAGCGACAAAAGCATAACAGAGGCAAAGTAGAATCGCCATAAAAATCAACGATGATGTTAAGACAATGAAATAGCATAACAAAACAAGACTTTGCAATTATATGAGTGGGTTTCAAGTGAAGATTCAACCAAAATCATACTAACATCAACTTATAAACCAAATTAATGCGCAGGGAGCAAACAGTGATGCTAGAAATGTAAACATGTTGTTGGTCATGATTAAGGAGAGATGTAGGTGATAGGAAACCAACCTACGGGGTGGCCTGCCCCCGGTTTATCATCCAATCAAGCATATGAGGAAAATCCCAGCTAAATCGAGTGGTCAAATGCCCCTAACTCCGTCCGAGTCAAGCAAGTACAGGCCCAAGTCA